>OENM01000245.1:14137-53322 GCA_900239745.1 Rotaria magnacalcarata
GGTTGTCGTACTGTATGATGGTCTGCGTTCTATTTCTATGGTAGAATAAAATATGAACTTCGAGCGATTTACAATCAGCATCCGAATAAACAATGATAAACGATGTTTGTTCTCTATATTTACCTGATTTGTCTAATGTTTGTAAGATAAGCACATCCGCAGGTACACGCTGATTCTTTTTAACAATAATAACATCCGATACTTCTATTTCGGAACTTAATATTTCTTCTGTTCGTCCATTTTCAGTTAATAATGTGTATCTTTGAGAATTGATTTCTTTGTCACGATATGCCCTTTTAATATCTTCATATCCTTCGCGTAACATCGATACAAATACGACAAACGCCAATGGTGTCCAATATATAGAAAAATAGCCGACACGAAACATTGGAATAACTTGTGTCAATCCAATAATAAGAAAATAAAGATTAAGAAATACACTAAATTGCTCATAAAGGCAAAGTGGAATAAATGTTATTATGCTATATTTTTGGTTACGAATGACATTTTTTGGATATCGAATAGTATTTAAATCAGGTCGACCAATTATGACATCACGCGGTCGAGTTTTATGCGACTTATCGAAATATTTTGCGATAATAGACGAATACAATTTACTCATTATCAATTGTAATTGAGATCAACAAGTTTCTAGTAAATACCTACTCTTTAGTATAGCTGATTTATTATATGCACCGTCTGCGTCATTTTCATATAACTTTACAAAATAATTTATATAATTAAAAGAAAATTATGAATACTAGAAAAGAATATGTATATATTGTGGTCAAAATTCAAATCCAGTCAAATTTTAAATTTGCCCAACAAAATCCCAGTCAAAATTCTAATTTCGATTTTTACTAAAAAAATTCTAATTTGAATTTTGACTAAAAAATTCTAATTTCGATTTTTACTAAAAAAATTCTAATTTGAATTTTGACTAAAAAATTCTAATTTCGAGGGTGTGTGGGTGCGCAGGTGGAGGTGTGGGTTTGGGTGTGAATCTCTCCATCAACACCCGCACCCGCACCCTTGAAATTAGAATTTTGACTAAGATCATATTGGGCAAATTTCTAATTTGAATTCTGTCTGGGCAAATTTAAAATTTGACTGAATTTGAATTCTGACCACAACATATACATATATATGATTCAATAGGCATCTATGACTATTTCAATCGTTAACGGAAATTGTGAATTTGTTTTTCGAAAAAATTTAGAAAAAGAAACATAAAGAAGCCCAAATGAAAGAAGTCAGAAGAAAATGAGAAAGAATAAAAAATAGATGAAAGAATTTATAAGAAAGCAACACTAAAAACTCTCGAGCAACAAGATGAAGGTTTCAAGATCGTGTTTAGTAAATTTTGACATAGATTATTCTCTTCCATAACATGACATTCATGTAATCGATAATCGAAGGCATATGTCTTCAGACAGCATTTAAGCGCAGGTAAGGTTCGATTACAATGTAGGACAGTACATTAATTAATAAATAGATAAAAGTGATATTTTAGTGATTAATGATGCGAACTCGTTGATATCCAATAGCTCTCGCTTCTTGTGCGGGCGCTAGTGAAAATCGATGTAATCAAATGTGGATGCTTTTTCGCTCAAGTGTTTGATTTTGATAAGTTTTGATTTCATTTACACGCTGTGTATGACTCAAGCAATGTTATAGAAGGAAAGATACGCTCATTGATGATTAATGCGAGGGCGTTGGGTATCTTTAACATAGGCGAAAGAGCGAAAGCATTGAAACGCCTTTTAAATTGAATTCAAAACGACAGAGGCAAAGTATTAAAATTTTCAATAGACATACTTCTACCATATTTTTTTATGCATTTTATGAATTTTCTACACAGATATATCCTGAATTCGGGAGAACTATAAAAATACGTTCTGTGTTTAAAGGATATCGCTTTCGCAGGTTTTTTCTCTCATAATATTAACTGGATTTCAGTAGGATTGTGTATTTTTATTTCAAATCGTTGAACAACAACAACAACAATAAACTATTGGTACTCTTGTGAACAAAGGCAAATATTCGGCAAAATAGAGGAAGAAGCTTCCTCAACAGTATCAACTTTACAGTTATTTTATGCAAACTTCTATTCTAAGTTTTACACACAAGATTGTTCTACCAAAACCTTTCGCCACATTATTTAAAATAGTGCGACAATGATTTATTATTATGCTTCATCGCATAATCACCGAGCAAAATCATTCGAGACATATAACTATTTTTTTTTGTTCTCTTTTATTTTCTTATTCGAAAAGTAATAATGATATAATTTCAGCAAAGTGAGGAGAGAGAGAGAGAGAGAGAGAGAAAGGAAGAAAAAGACAAAACGCAAAAGCAAAACAATGAATACACACATTATGTGAGCAACCAAGAAATAAAGATAGATAGAGAAAGAAAAAAATAGTGTAAAAAAAATCACCATCGAACAGCACACAACAACAACAAGAACAGTAGTAAAAAAACGAGAACAGAAAAGTTGTTCGCTTTTCTGATTAGTTTAGTTTTCCTTCTTCGTTTCTTTCTTTTTCAAATAATATATTAAAGAAAAAACAAAAGAGATCAAAGATAACTATATATAATTGAGGAGAGAACAAGAGAAAACTGCGATAATCTACATAAACAAAAAAGAAAATCTGAGCACAGCAAAATATTGTGTTGCTAAATAATGGAAGAAAACACACACACCACACAAGTTAGCCCAAAAGAAATAAAAGTGCCCAATATTTGAGTAGAACTACGAAATAGAGAATGATTCATGATAAAAATTAATCTCGTATAACGAGAAATTAAGAATGACTAGTTGTACCATGTGATGTTATTGTTATTAGTTTTTCTATTTCATTAACGATTCATTATATATATATATATATATCGGTATAATAAATCAGGAGACTTTTTAAAACCATGATTCATAGAAATTCATTTGATGAAAATGATCATTTATGAGCGAAATAATAAAGAAATAAACAAATACGAAAAAGGTCCTGATCAGGTATAAGAAAAGTTTATATGTGTACTATGTCATTCTCTGTTCATTTTCGTTTCATTGAAAAAAATCCGCCTGATTTCTTTTTGCCTGCTGGTGGTTGTTGTGATGAACTCGATGAAACTTGAGGTTCAACTGATGAACTTGAACGTAATGGTAGTGTTCGTGATTTTGGTTCGTTGGTTGATGAAGATTGAGAAGTTTGAATACCTAAATAATATTTGAGCAAAAAAATTTGAAATTTTTCTTTGTAATCAATAGAGTTGTAGTCGTCAAAATAACCGTTATTCTGATCAAGAATCGAATGCTCTATGGTTTGATCCTAATACTGAAATATCCTTGTCTGAATAAAATAGTTGCGAGTATCGTGTTTGTGGAATGAAAATATGAGAGCGAACTTAATTATTGTTGTTAATCACTAGGAAATGGTTTCATTTTATCTACTTTCGGATATATGTTTTCACTTTGTGTTTTTACTCGACTCTTTAAAAAAAGAAAATGAACAGGTACCTCTGGTCTATATGTAAGAAGAAGTTCGATTCTGTGCATAGAACTTTGTTTGTTCCATCACTCGGAAAATAACAAACTCCAGATACTTGTTTTCTAATTATCACAATTCACGATGCTCTAATTTTCACCGAACTGATCTTATGAAGTTCAATTGTTTAGCCTACCTGATGTACTTGATATCATCGCAGATGCTGGTGGATGTTGTGGAGAACTAGTTGCTGATGATGATCCCTTCGTCGTTGTTGCTGGTGATGTCAAAGCAATGGATGATATTTGTGTTACAACTGCTGCTGCACCAGTTACTGTTGATGGTAATGATGAAATAGTATTATTTATTGCTGTAATCCATTCATTCATTTCTGTATCATCTTTAGCGTGAAATAAATATTCATTTCCATCTTGAAATTTCAATCGAAATACATTTGTTTTTTTACGATAATCAGTTGCTGGTGCAGTACTTGTTGATGGATCAAGTTGAAAGTCATCTGTAGCTGTACGACCTGATTTTAAATGTTTAGTATCCTTGAAGAATAACAAACGATTGCTTGTTAAAGCAGAATAATATTTTTCCCATGCGCGATGTGTTGCTTTACGTTCATGCCCTTCCCATTCATGTTTACGTGATAAGAAACCTTCTTTTATTGTGGATAAACGCGTCGCTGATTCTGATCGTCGTTGTTTATTATTGTTTGAATCGAAATCTTGACTAGATTGTTTACCCGATAGCATTGCTGAACGACCACCATCGATTGATGTATTTTCTTCGGCTATTGATTTAAATTTCGATTTATCTGTTAATGCTTGTTCAGCATCACGTTCTTGCCATGTTTTAAATTCTTCTAGATAAGCAGGTAAACGACTTTGAGGTGGTTCAACTGGTGGCATTTGTCGTTTCTTTTCTAATGTTGTTAAATTACGTAAGGCATTAAAACGATCTTCTTGTGCTAATAAAGATTTTTCGAATTGTTCATGACGTTTTATTAAGTTTTCAACTTGATCTAATGTTTCACCAAGTTCTTCATTATTTAAATAGGATTCCTGAGCAATTAACCATGTTTCGGCGATGGCTGCATCGCGTGCAAATTGATAAACTTCTAAGATAAGTTGTAAATATTCAAAGCGTTCATTCCATGTATCATCAACTTGATCACGTAACATAGATAGTTGGACACATTTTTCTTTTACTTCTGATGAACGAGGATGACGACGATTAATTAAATCTTTACCTAAACAAAAACGCAACGATGAAACTCATAGAAAAACTATTCATACATAAGACATTAGAAATCATTTTTGTTTTCTTAAGACGAAACATTTCCTGAAAAATCGTAATATGAAATGTCTAGAAACCGGCACAAAATTTCAGTCTTTCAGGTTATCTTTCTGTTAATAATAACTTTCGAATACTCTCAACTGATGATTTTCCTCTATGTCTTAATGAATCAATGATTAACTAACTAACTTACCTAAATTAATGCACATAATAAAATTTTCTTGTCGAGCATCGATTTCAGCTTTTAAGCTTTGATGATTATTTATTAATAAATCAACTCCGCTAACATCATGTGGCTTATCACTATTATTCATTTGTCTAATCATTACATCCATCCACATATTTAAATCTCTCGCTAAATTAAAGAACCGATGTAAATCTTCATAATCATTTAATAGACGTTTTCGTTGATCGACAAATTGTTGTAACAATTTCCATTGTGTTAAAACATCATATTCTTTTTGTTTTATTTCAGCTTCTTTCTCTCCTGCATAACGTCCATTCAAACGTTTCGATTCTTGTTGTATACGTTGTATATCTTGTGCTAATAAAACTAGTTCAGTTTCAAATTGTTGATGTTTACGTAATAATTGTTGTACACTTTGTTGATCTCGGCCGATTTCATCGGGTATAGAATTTTTACGTTCTTGCATAGTCAATAAAATTTCTTTGCAATCATGCAAAAATTTATGTAATTCCCATGATGCTTTCAATGATTGTAAACGTGTTTCAATCATTTCTAATAAATCTTGATATGATTCATTTAATGAATCTTTTAATTCAGCTATTTGTGCTGAATCAATATGACCATTTGATATTAAAATATCGATCATATTATTTGCATATTGTAAACGTTCATTGCCAATTTGTTGTGTTTCCTGTTCAAATGCAATAAAACGATCGAGCAACATAGATACGTGTTCAAAATCTTGGCCGAGTTCATGCGAACCGGCAATTAATTCTCTATCGGATATCCATTGTTCAAGATCATCGATTTCTTTATGAAGACGATAGAGTTTTAATGTTTCATCTAAACGTTGTCGGCGTTCAACAGATAAATCCTTCAAACTGGCATATAATTTATCTAATTGTGTTTGTCGTTTATTAATTAAATCATTATTTTCATTAACAAAATCCAATGATAAATCCGATTGATTTAAAGAGTCGACTAAGTTTCTCGCACGATCATTCAATTCCGAAAGTATATTACTATAACTATCGATTGTTTGATCGATTGTTTGTTGTTTACGTATAAATGTTTGCGTGGCTAATTCATCTTTGCCACGTTCTTCACTCATCATATATAATTCTTGTTCGCCTAGCCATGCTTCAGCTTCACTTAAATCATAATAATATTGATAAAGACTTTCTAATAATTCTAAATGTTCACGTCGTTGTTTAATTGTATCTTTTAATTCGACGTAATTATTTGATAATTGTTGTAAACGTTCTTGAAATTCTTCTTGACGCGACGGGTAATCTTGACTGATGCGTATGCGTTCATTATTTAAATGTTCTAATAAACGTTGCTCATGATTTTCGATTTCTTTTAATAATGATTCATTTTTACGTTTTAACAATTGAATATTCATTAATGTTTGTTGTTTATTATTAAAGATTAAATCGGAATAGCTTTGTAATAAATGACGTTTTTCACTTAACCATATTTGTTCATCTTCAATATCACGTAAATATTGATGAAGATGTTTTTGTTGTTCTAAACGTAATTTTTTCTGTTCCAATGGTAATAAAAGTTTAGAGAATTTCTCTTCAACTTGTAAACGTTTTGTGTCGATTTCTTCGGATTTTTCTGGTTCTAATTGTTTTAGTTTTTCAGCTTGAACACGTAATTCATCAACTTGTTGTTGACGTTTTAATAATTCTTCTTCAATAGTTGTTTGTTTAAGCAATAAAAGATTCGTTGCAGTTAAATTATTTTCTACTGGTTCAAGAGTTGTTGTTGTTGTTGTTGTTGCTGTTGATAATAATTGACTATCGGTTGAATCTGCTGCAGTTGTTTGTTCACCAGCATATAAATGTTTTTCAATATTTAGCATAAATTCATCAAGATTAGTAATCGATTGTTGAAATAATTTGGAACGATTAGCATCAAATAGGCGTTCGCCTTTTTCACGTGTTATTTCTTCTAATTTTGACCATGAATCATCCAATTCGTTAATACGTTGATCAATAACAGTGAAATCAATTTGTTGTGGATGTTCTTCTCGTAATTGTTCGGCATGTCGTTTTAAGGCTAATAAACGTTCTTTATTCGATGATATTTCAGCTTGAAATGCTTGATGACGAAGATATTTCGTATGAATATTGGCTGTATCACGATAGGTATCATCTTGAGCTTGTAATGTTTTCATATCAAGCCATTCTTTAAGATCATCACAATCTTGAATAAATTGAAAGTATTGAAGTGATTCTTGAAGTTTTTCATTCATTTCAACTGCACATTGACGATTCGCTACATAGCGATCGTTGATTACAGATGCACGAGTAAGAATGCGGTCACCTAGAAATTGGAAGAAATATTTTTCTTTTTAACTACTAAAGATAAAAACGATTTTCATGTTTAGCAAGAAGAAGAACGAAGAGCATTGACTTTTAGCTAACTAGAAAAAGATTCAATATCCCAATATTCTCGCTAGAATCAATATTAGTTCTGCATCGAAAGTCAACCTTTCACAGAGATTTTGCACACTTCAATACATACTAACTAACCGCAAGAGTAGGTGTATGCGATAAAATATGCTGCATGTTATCAAACAGACAATCTGAGACAAAGCAGCCGTTATTGATTTGTTCAGAGTCATCACATCACTGCTGTTATTGATATTTACACATAACACCTTACAGTGCAGTCCCTTAGCCATGAAAGTTCATGTCTAATAAATACTAATTATTTAATGAATAAACAAGCCATAGCAGGTTTTATTTCAACGTTTCTGAAATAGTAAGATTTCTTTTGGCAAACTTAAAAACGAGATAGTCTAACGAGTAAAGACAATTTTTTCTAAAACCATGCCGTCCGATTGAATACCAAGTAGAACATTCAGCGATGGCGTATTCCGAAACATTTTGACTGATACAAAAATCAATGTAGAATATTTACATTTACTGTTGACAAAGATTCGCTTACTATAAGTAATACTATAACGAAAACTTACCTAAATAATGATTTTCTTGACATAAACGTTGAGCAAACGAACAAACACCTTGTATTTTATCTTCATTTGCTGACATCGTGGTAAAAAAGTCTTCATGTTTTTTCATGAGAGATTCAACATCGTCCAATGTTTTTGGTTTTTGTTCACGTTCACGTGCTAAATAAGCTTCTTGATGATTTAATAAAATTTCAGCTTGGTTTGAATCTCTAACAAACATTTGATATTGCATGGCTTCTGTTAACATGTTCTTCTTTTGATGCCACATTTGATCAAGTTCATTCCAGCCATCATCAAGTGCATTTAAACGTTCGCGTAAGAAGATATATTGTGGATCCGTTGTATCAGCATCACGTATAACCGAATGNCCGTAGTCTTTCATTTGAGCATAGTCAGGACCATAACGATCGATTTCTTCTTTAATTGTTTGATGTTGATTTAATAATTGTTCGGCTTCATTTAATGAATTCGGAATATCTTCACTAGCAACCGATGTTTGTGTACGTGTTAACCATGCAGAAAAATGATCAAGATCACGAAGAAATTTCTGTAATTCAGCTGCTTCGCCCATCGATTCTTCGCGACGACGTAGAATTTCTTTTAATTCATACCAAACCGAACTTATCTGATTAACTTTATTATGAATATCTTTTGCGTCATCTGGATGATCTTTTTCAAGTTTCGTGGCTTCTAATTCAAGTTGATCTAGTTTCGATTGTATAGCAGCCATGTCACGTTCTAATCCACTTAAACGACGTTGCATAGTCATAACACCACCAAGATCCCGACCTTGAAGAAAGAGAAAACATCAATTCTCTGCATTTTCTTCTTGAAAAAAGGTGGTAAGTCATCTTCAATTTTTTCTTTGCTAATAGAAATATTAACAAATAGTCATTTTTTTGTTATCTATCGAACCTATCCGTCTTTTTTTTCTGTTGCAGAAGAATTTCAGAAATTGTATGAACTCAGGTGAAATTTTCATCGTACTTGAACTGTAAAGATATTTACCTAAATCTTCAGTTGATTGCACAATACGAATTTTATCTTGAATCCATGATATGGTTTCATTGCATTCAATATGAAATGTTTGTACGCCGAATGTTGAACTAAGATCGTCTCGTTTCTTATCAACTAAACGTCTTAATTGTGCCCAATTATGATTTAATCTATTAATACGATCTAATATTTCCTGTGAATTCGGATGATCATTTTGTACTAATGTACGTGCTTGATGGCCGACAATGGCAACTTTTGATGCTGTCGAATTCATATCACGTTCAAAACCATCGAAACGATGTTTAATAACTTCTAATTCTTCGATGTCATTGACTTGTGTTGGATCTAATGTTGCTAGAAATCGTTCTTTTTCTTCAATCCATGCTTCGACATTATCAGCATCAGCCAATAGACGAAATAATGATATAGCATCAAGTAATTTTTGTTTACGTAATTTTGATAATTCAAGTAATTCAGTATAACGACGCTCAATTGATTGAAGACGTTGTTGAACATCAGGTGAATTCTGTTTTTCAGGTGTTAAAACTTGTAAATTTGTTGCCTTTAAATTATCAATTGTTTGTCGATAATTATCTAAGACATCTTGTGTGTCTTTATGTTTTTTTAATAATGTTTGAGCTGATGGCTCATCACGACCAAGATCTTCACTTGAGACAAGTTTCAACATATCAAGCATCCATGTATCAATATCATCAGCATCAGAAAAGAATTGATAATAATCATGGGTTTGATTTAATTTGTCAGCACGATTAGATGACATTTCTAATAGATTATCCCATTTCAATTTGAGCGTATCAAGACCATCATTAATTTTTCTTGATGCAAAATGTCCTTGTTTAACCATGGTTTCACCTTGATTTGTTAAATTTTCAAGTTGACCATATCTAATCATTAAAGAAGAAGAAATTTAATATTGAGATTTATAAAGTCCTTTCTACATAGATTAATAAACGATAGTCTTCTATGACGGACTAGTAATGTTTGTCTCAGACTTATCTAAAGATTCTGAATAGTGAAATGAGACAAAGGGATAAAAAGCTTACTAAGGCTACATATTTCATATCTAGTAAACCCCTCCCCATAATAGAAGCCCCTCCCATATTAGAAGCCCCCTCCGCATTAGCAGCCCCCTCGAAAAAAGTCGATATGAAAGATGCATTAGAAGCCCCCTCACTTATACTTCGTCCGTTTTGCCAGCTTTTCAAAAATCGGTTTTTCTTCCGGACAGATGCTATCTGTATTGAGAAATTTTTGTACATGAGAAAATGTACAAGAAGGCACCAGACGTCATCAATGTCGATAATATTTATCAACAGTAGAGAAGAAGTAATTTATTGCGCGTGGGATATTGAAGGACATTGTTCATGTTTCATTTTCGTTCTTTTCATGTATTCCATGATATGTTTCTAATATAAATTAATCCAATTTGTACATGAGCTCTTAAATAACTGTCATTTTTATGATCAACCTATTGATTACTCTAATGAAAGTACAAAATTTGATATAAGCCAATTACTGTTTCGTATGTGTCAGCATCTTTTCTTGTAATCCTGTAACACAAGCAGATTGAAACGAATGAACGCATATAAGAAATGAGCATATATATGCTGAAACAATCACTCAAGTGTCATTGTTTCATATTTTCATCCTAACATCATTATTGTATTGACAATGTACTAAGTTGAAGAAATCGAAGAACATCTTCTATCTGTGCCATGTAAAATCTCATGATTTTTTGTAAGATTATTTAAACTTATAATAAATAAGTAATCAAAATTATTGACATAATACTCACTTATAATTTTTTAGCATTTATGTCCGAAAATCGTATTAGTAGTCCTCCTCAAAATAGAAGCCCCGTCCGGAAAATTTGAACGATGGATAGTTTAGAAGCCCCCAGGGGCTTCTATTATGGGGAGGGGTTTAGGAAGAACTCTCCAGTTCGGTGTTAATATTTGGAGTCGCGAGAAACAGCCTTTCAAGGTTTTGTTTTCGTTTAATATCTGATTTTAAGTAATAGTTTGAATGCAACTCAAATTTGAGAAAAACCCTGCTGATCATTCATGTGTTATAATCTACACTAGGTATGTTGGATATCTTATTACTATCATTCTATCAGGATACACTGATAGTTTTGTCCCGCACAGTAATCTACTATTGATAGTTATATGAGCATCGTAATCAGATTTGCAATATGAAATGTGTTAAAACCTATAAGAAGTTAAAACCCATCCAAACGAAAAAGAAATCCTTGACCTCTTCGATAAGTTCAATTATACACAAATTGTAAGGTTTCCTACTCTCGATCATTAAAATGCAAATAAGTTTGCTTAACTTTACACTTATCCGTTTCCAATGCTTAAGTTCGATAGAGAAAATCATATTTATTTACCTTGCACTCATATCATTTTCAATTAATTTATGTTTGGCAACCAAACTATCAGTTGTATTAACATCATGACCCATATCGGGTGATGTCATCGTTTGTTGTTTTTCATCAATCCAAAATTCTGCATCACCAACATCCGAATAAAATTTCGATACAACTTTAGCTTGTTCGAGTAAGTCTCGGCGTTTACGAGACAATTCAATTAATTCTTCATAAGCTTTTTGTAAATTATGACTACGCATCTCAATTTCTTCTGATGTGGCTGGACGATAACCATCAATATTAACATCAGGATTGAGATATTCATCAGCATCGGTTATGGCTCGTTTTAAACGTTCATCAATAACATATATATCAGCTTCAATTAATGAGTGTCGTTGAAGAAGATCATCAGCTGACAAAATATATTTTTCAATATCATCAGATTTTAATCGCCATTTCAAATCACTTATCCATTCAAATATATATTGCATTTCCTAAATAATAGAATAAACTTAGATTAGTTACAAGATCAAAATGGCCTATGATTCGTTTTACTTGAAAAACACGTTGCAAATTATAAGCAAGTTCAAGACATTGCCGACGTTTAGTAACTAAACTAATTAAATATTCCCAATGCATTTCCACATTCTTTTTTCGTGCTTCAATTGTCGCATAATCATGATAGTCTTCTGTTTGAAGTTCATTGGCGATAGCCATAATATTTTGAAGGCGTTCTTCGAATGCAGCTATATCGGTTTGAATAGCTTCTTGTTTTTTGAATGCTGCTTCAACTGAAGCTAAATCTGTGCCAAATTGATCACTAAAAACAAAACGGTTTTCCATATTTATCACAGTTAATATTGAAAAAATATCAGATTGAAAATAAGTATACGGCAATGTGAGTTGAACTGCATTATTAGAAGAAACAAATCTCTAGGATAAACTACGCTAGCTGAGAAAATTATATTTGTTAGTTAGACAAAGTCTATAGCAATCTTTTTCTTTCATAGCAGAAACAGTCCAGTAATTTTCATTTATTTAACAAAAGAATAAGTTCAGTCCAATGCTAGTTTGTTGACTTCTTGTTCATTTAAATATTTCTCATTCAACACATATAAATGTTTTCTGGGAACTTTAGTTCGTTATAAATTAGGAGTCTATTTTACAGATTTCAACATAAAGTGAGCTTTTGACTTTTGTTTTTATATACAAATGCTTCTTATGAATTTGCCTTCGGTAAAAACATAGAAGTGAAGAATTGAATAAACATTCATATTTCGATCGGTGAATATTATACAATTTATGTCTAGTCAGAGAATTTCAACTCTTGAACTTCATAATTGTCTGTCTTTAAAAGAACGAAGGCTGTTCAAAAACTAGCGAAAAACTGAACATACTCTGCTAGAGTGACTTTTATCAGTGATATAGACGATATTATGTCGCATCGATGAGTTCATTGCATTTAAATCAATAGGTACTTAAGCTTAGTCTCGATGGGAAACAGTTGACAGCTGTAAAATACTAGTTGTATCAGAAAAAACAAGCAATTATAATAAACATATCACATACTGTCAATCAAATGATAGTTGATGGGATCTATAATTACCTTGTTTATACGAATGTTGTACTTTCAATACAATGAGTTACACTTCTAATTAAGATATGTGTATCGAGATTGGGATCTAGTCTCGTCATAAAATTGAATGCCACTTAGAAACTAGTGGTACCAACCCAAAATACTCATTTAATTCAATTCTTTTTAATTATGACTAATCAATCGTATGAAGACAAGACGGAGATTGTACAACAAGAACTGCAACTATTGTAAAGTCGTGTTGTTGTTTTTTTCTTTTAAATATCCATCGCTAATAAATGTGTCGCTATGTATCCCGTCCTCGTTTGTGTCATGAAACAATAAATATAGCATTATATTATTTCTCATTATATGCTTGAATGATAAAGCATCTGCTGCTCGTATTACATAGTTTGTTATTGCTCATAGAATCAGAAATAAACGCCAACTGTCGAGAGTAACGAAGTGCTCACGTAAGGAATGTTTACTAAACAAAATAGCTTGTTTGGGATTATTTTTACTCGAGAACATCGATGATCTTAACTTGAAATCTATTATGAAACCTTGCCCTCCGTCAAACTCGAGTTCAACGCGAGAGTACTATGCAATGTATTCAAACGATGTTGAGTATGTACTTCATTGTACGTCGGGGTCAATGGGAAATTATGAAACACGCTAAAAAAATCAGATACGTGTATTTCTGAACGCGACTATGCGCAGAATTATTATAGCCAAGCCTAAAAGCAAACGCGGTCAAGGTCGTATCCATATCCGTAGGTTCAATGTTTACTTACTTAACTATTTCTAATTTCCTTTCACTTTATTAAATCCCTATCAATAATTAAATTACCTTGCAACAAGTTTTTCACTGTCGGTTAACCACTTTTCTCGTAAGCCAGCTTTACGATTAAATTTCGTTGCCAATTGTTCTAAACGTTCTTGTCGAATAATTTCTTCTCTCAATGCTAATTCTCTATCGTGTTCAGCACGTTCAAGATTTTCCCATGCGCGATTTACATCCGATATCATTTTTCCTTCACGTGGTTGAAAAGGTATTTGTTGATTAGCACGTTCTTTACTTTGTAATGTAAATAATAAAACTTCTAAATTGCCCTTTTCAGCAAATCGAGCTGGTTTATCCATAACACGATAACGATTAAAATCGACAAGTTTTTCATGTACACGTGGAAGTGAATTCGGAAATTGTCGATCGCTTAATGTAACGATAGTTTGTTCAATCCAAGCTAATAAATCAGATACTAAACGCTCATAATCATTAGCCATCTTTTCTGAATCAAGTGCCGAACCAATAACTTTAGCTAAACGTCTACCTTGTACGCTATCATTTTTCATCTTTGAAAAATAATGATATAATGTAACAATATATGTTATAATAGATTTTTCATCAACATAATCAACATTAACATCTTCAGGATCAAGTAATTTACTTATGCCTAAACGTTTTTCACATAGATCAAATGCTAATTGTAAATTATGATTCGCATTTTCTTTTGTTAATGTTTTAAATTGCGGTATAAGATCAGGACGATGTTTATGTATTAAGGCACAAAATGCAAGGCCATCTTTCCATGATGTTGTAAAATTTCTTACATTTACACTTGAATAGTCGGCTGTTTTCATTTGACACCAAAGTAATAACGCGTCTTTAGCTGATTTTGTTTCAGTTGATACACATTCTTCAATTGTAATGTCTTGAATTTGAAAACGAAGGATTATGGTCCATATAAGACCAAGAATTAAAGAAGAATTTCCATCGACAATATCGTGAGCACTAAAAATAGATATATCATAGTGAACATCAACAATATGAACAAAAAACAAAATAAATGGGTAAGATACAGTTTATTTGAATACGACATAGTAGCATTTGTACAGTAACCGAAAAGTCATCGATCGAGAAGAAAATCAAACATCTTCACAATGAAGCAAGTTTACTAAAGTGCCATGCAAATATTTATGAAGTACGAGAACAACCTTCAGCTGACGAAAATTTCAGTTTAGATGCACTCAATATGAAAGTTATATTTTATGAAGCATTTTCTATTGCAATATGAGTTTTGAGAATAAACACTATAGACGATCATGTATTTTTTTCCTCCGATACTTCATTAGTTTTGTAACGAGCCATACATCCGGTGTGAACTCTATTGTAAGTTTCTGCTCATTCATATGGATATAGAAAATTCCGAATCATTTACTTATAAGTAAACTGAATCCTTTATTGATGAATACGAACTAGAATTTGCTGCGTTTGTTATTATTAGAAAAAAATGAAATTTTCTTTCGTATTTTTCAATTTCCTGAATTGATTATTTACTATCGTTTTAATATAGACTCAAGCTGATATTCAATATGAATATATAATTTAAGAAGATGAAAAAAGACTGCAATCCAACATCGAAAATTATTACAGATAACAAGCCGAGAAACTCTATGTAAAGTCAGCATGTTCTCAGCACCCATCGTCTATGTCAATAATTACAATTACGTTTTCTGGCAATATAAGATCAAACAATAGTATCTATTCCCCAATAAGTAAAACATATCACAGACAAAAAAAAAAGTTAATGAACCTTATAGGATGAATTAATTCTAAATTTTTTCTCTTAATGATGAGCTATTATTTATTACTTACCCAATATTCTCTAAATGAACATGTTGTTCTTGTAAAAACATAATAGCTTTATCAACATTTTCCAGACAATGTATACGCATTTTTCCTCTTGTAGCTTTTGGTAAACGTTCTCCACTTAATATTTCCAAAAGACGAATTAAATTTCTTCCATCGCCTAAATCAGTATATAAATCATTAATACGACAGCCGACGCGCGTTAAATGTGAATTGACCCATTTTGTAAATGTTTTCTTTTGTACATATCCACGTTCATCAGCCAAAACTTGTATACGCGTACGTTCGAACATACGTGCAGATGAATTACATTCATCCTGACCAGCCAAATCAAAATCAGCTGCTAATTGGTCTATATTAAATGGAATTTGATCTTGTTGAGAAGTATGACCATTTATTTGAGTATGATGAATACCATTAGCCGTTGCTGACGACATGTCCAAACTAAAATAAGATACAAAACAAAAAGGTAATAAAGAGTTATGTTTATATAGTAAAAAACAAAACACAAAAACGAAGAGTACGTCCAACAAAGAGTTGATGATATTCATAATGTGTTCTCGGACAGACAACCTAATCGTTCATTTTGATTTTTGTTCCGCTTCGATTATACTATGCATTGAAAATTATTCATAAATTAATACGAATAAAAAAATAGAACGAGAGAAATTCTCATGAGAAATCCCAGCTCTTTCTTTTATCTTTAATTAATAAGATTTTTTTTAGATTTATTTTGTTGCTTACTAAGCCTGTTGTTGATGGTAGGATGCTGTATCGACCATAGCTGCGCGTTTGTCTCTATTACGTTCTCAGTTTACCACTAAACATCTAACAATGAATTCTTCGTCTATATAGAGATGTGATGGTGTATACATATTCTTTTTTTCTTTCATTCTGTCGAGTGTATGCTTTTTGTTGGCTGGTCCATAGGTCAGACGGTTATCTTAGAGGGTAAAGGAAAAGAATATCGCTCACATTTTTTATCTATCCTTGTTTCTACTTGCAGATGTGGTGATGTTGGTAATCATTTGCGTTCATCGCCGTTCTTCTATTCTTTCTTTCCGTTCAAAGGTGATGGTAGTAATGCCTTTCTTCCCGCTTTCGTCTCGTTTATGTTCTGTTTCTTCTTTTCTCTCTCTCTCTCTCGCCCGTTCGCTCTCATTAGCTGAGAAGAATACTAAATGGTACCACTCTATTATTACTACTATAACAGCCGAACGACATTTTTTTTGTGTCGTACTTTCTCTTTTTCTGTCGTTTTTTCTCGCCGTTGTGGCTAAATGATCTTTAATGCGAACAATAAGTTAAAGCAAAGAAAAGAAAAGAAAAGAAAAGAAAAGAAAAGACAACCGCAAGGGTAGCGCGATTTATGATATTGAATGTGTTAAACCGTTTGAAGTTTCCATCTATAATTTCACTTAATCGAATTAATAGACGCTCTCTAGTATTAATACTCTAGTGAATTGATACTAAAAGAAATCGGATACTATAGGTAATTGATTTAATGATGAATTCTTTGTCCATATTAGACATATATTGGTTGATGCAGAAATGCTCAAGAAAAATATTCTCGAGAAGAAAAAAACATATTTGATTGAATCATATAAATTATAACTGATAAAAATATAACCTAAACATGATGAAATATAGATATGTCTATATATCAACATACAATCCATTGTGAGCTATGCTATAACATAACCGTTTGACCTTTTCTTCAGGCAAAAAAAAAAAGAAAATTTTGTTACCTTGTTGACATATAGACCAGCACTGCTACAAGTATATCGTTATTCGGAGAAAATGAGAAGCAGAGAGATAAAAATCTAAAATAATAAATTAGACAATATTGAAAACGGATGAAGTAGATGTCAAGACAGGAGAAAAAAAGAAGCACTCAAATCGATTGACAAAAATAAATAAACAAATATTTTGTGGCTTCATTCTTTCTTTAATTGATTCATCAATAGAAAAACATGAATATAGATTTTATTTTTTCTAGTTGATTTATTTTTTTCTGACATTTTTATGGATTTTATTTAACAAAAAATAATCATTAGTTTTTTTAGCTAACGACATCTATAGTTATTATTGGTCATTATTGTGAAATCGAATTTCTGCAATTTATATCATATATTATACATTCGAGTATAAGAAATAAAGAAAGAATCTCGAAGCGATGGTTCTCCGTTGTGATCTATGTCGTATTGAAGTACCAGATGGTTTGTTAAATATATTAAAATTGTGAATCGTATTTTTTCTATTCTTTGGTTTTGTTCTTGAAGAACGGGTTTTAGCTGATCATACAAAGGGTAAACGTCATCAAGCATTATTAAATGCTCGTGAACGTTTCGAAACTTCACAAAATTCAAGTATCTATGTATCACGTATTAAACCTGAACATGATGAAAATATTTTGAAAACTTATTTTTCGCGGTTTGGACAAATAAAAAATGCTTTTATTGACAAAGAAAAAGTAAGTATTGAATTATAATTTTTCTATTATGATTTATAAAATCGATTCTTTTTCTTTTGAAGCATCTTTACGCTATTATTGAATTTGATAATATCGATTCAACAAATCGATGTTTGGAACATGGAGATGACTATAAACTAGACGATGGTTCACGTTTAAAAGTTAAACAACGTAATCATCATGAATTTAAATCAAAACGAATGTTAGTTAGTGAACATGAGTTTTTGAATTTTAACAAAGAAAAAGAAATTGAACAACATGCGTTAATGGTTCAAAATTTAAATAACAAATCAACAGTAGGAGATAATTAGAAATTAATTTTAATGATTTAATTAATTTAGATTGATGAACAAGCTGCATCAATCGTTGAGCAAGAAAAAATTACAGATGAAGTATTCAATATGAGAGAAGGATTTTTTAAAGAATTAGAGATTATGTTTCTGAAACATTTTCCAGGTAAAAAGATTCCAGTGTATTAGAATTTTCATTTTCGACAAAACTGATTTCTAGACGTAAAACTATGTTTAACTGGATCCATGGCAAATGATTTAGCGGCACATTTATCTGACATGGATCTTGTTCTTATACTAAATGAAACTTATATTGAACCACAAAATTTATCGTCATCAAATAATAGTGGAGAATCAATGAATATCGATAATAATAGCTGCAGTAATGATATAGATATGAATCAAAATAAGGTACATTAAACTTATGTTGCTTATTTACACTATAAATTAACAATTATAAGTATCTGATTGAACGCATAAAATAGTATTGGCTCGATATCCTAATGTATATATTGCTATCTAATAAATGTCAAATAATCAATCAAATAACGATAACTATTACTAAAAAATTGTTTTTCCTGCTGCTAATCCGGATATATATATATATGTATATATCCGGATATCAGTGTGTTTTCTTGATTAGCAAGAGAAAACTTCCGTATTGAAAGAAAATGTCTAATAGAAGTAGCATTACAGCACAGATATTTATCTTTAGTAAAAATGTAAATATCAGCTCTAATCAAGACAATATTCGAAGATAAATCATTTGCCAATTCGATTTTCTTCAAGAAACTTCATTGCATAAAGTAAAATCTGTTTTCCTGTTTGAAGAAAAGTATGTCATAGTTTAAAGAAGGAACATCTATCGACTAAGGTGCTTTTTTTACATAGTAGTCAGCACACCAAATCTTGTAAAAAGAAAAGAACCAAAAGTTTTGCATATGTTTGCGGAGAAAGTTAATTTTTTCGAAGTCAAAGATGAAGGAAATCTTCGGAAAATAATATATCCTATAACCATTTAGTATTTTATTTCTGAAAGAGTGAATATCAGCCTAACGGAGTTGATTTTTTTTTGAAGAATGAAACCTGCGATTATTTTTTTATGTTGTTAAATAAGCTAAATTCTTTTCAAATATTTAATTAATTAGTTTAACCGAAACACAAGTGATGAGTCATTGAATCTTACAGTATCCCCACCATCAACTTATTCAGCCGATGATCTTATGCAAATGTCTGTTACGGATCGACTCGATTATATTCGTCGTTTACTTCGATCGTATGCAGCTTATGTATGTCATGTTCAACGTATTTCACAAGCTCGTTGTCCGGTAGTTCGATTTTGTCATAAGCAACAAAAGTTCTTCTGTGAATTATCTGTTAATAACCAGTTAGTTATCTTCTTGCTATTTAAAGATACTTAAAACTAAATGATATGTTCTTTTTCAGTCTTGCGGTTGCAAATACTGATCTAATACGATATTTTCTTGCATTTGAACCTAAATTACGTTCATTACTTTATACTATTCGTTTATGGCTTAAACAAAAAGATCTTCTCGGAAAAGGACATCGATTTAATACATATACAGTCTTTTGGATGATTGTTTGCACATTACAGTTGGATAATCAACAATTACCCAATGTTCAAAATTTGGCAGAACGTGCAAGTAAATCTGAAACTCCGTCATGTATAGATTTTTGTCTTATTTCATGTATATATTTAGCTCGTAAACGACAATATGGTCCATGGAATTGCTCGGTTCCAGAGATAAAAGAAATCAAAAGAAATATTTCAAATATATCTCTAGGTAAAGAATATGTTGGAATAATTTAGTAGTACAGAAAAAATAATTTTCTAGTAGACCCTCGAGTAATAATAACCTAGAAAGAAGATTTATAATTTGATTTACAAGCATTTGAAAAGAAAAGAGCTTTGAATTTATATGGCGTTTTTAACGACATCAAAGTGATACAAATTTAATTATTTGCTGAAATATCTACAACAAGCATTTCAAAGCGACATAAATAGTTCGACTAGCATACCAACCAGTTGTAAAATTTTCAGTAGACAAAAACTTACTTTTTGTGAATTGTGATGTTGCCAAAACATGATTGTTTGCCCGATGCGAATATATTAATAGAAGTTCATATTATACAAATCGGTTTGGTAATTAAGCTCAAACACTTCATCGTACTCAACTATTGAAGTACTTGGAAGTATTTCGGCTTCTCTAACAGACAGATATATATATATATATATATGAAATGAATCCAAACTCGGTAATATTGTGTAAACGTACAATGAGAATAAACTTGAAATAGTTAAAACGTGTAAAAATATACCTTTGGGATATGCAATTGTAGCAGCTCTCTTCTTGAGTTTATCGGAAAATTCAATATTTGAAAAACAAAAGAAGAATTCTGTTTAACTGAAAATTGTAAGATATTCGAAACAAATTAATTATCGCTAACTATAGGCGACGTCTTAGATTAAAATTCAATGTTCGGTAGATGAATAAAAAATTGAGTATAATGCTTCTTAATTAGTTTCATATGCGCATAAATAAGAGTACTGCGGTATTTATGTTTATCTCACTTAGATATTCTTGAATAAACGAATAAGATGAGGCAATATCTACTCGGATGTTCGTCTCATCAGTAAGCATATTGTATACCAACGAACATTTTCATTTTTAGAATACATGCTTCGGCGTTTTTTCCTATTTTATTCAACTTTTAATGCAGACCAATATGAACTTTCACCATGGACAGGTGAATTTGAACCTAAAACTTCAAATACAATACCGTTTTCAATATTGGATCCATTTGAACATGATCATAATTTAACATCTAATATTTCGCAATCGAATTGGTTAAAATTTCAAGAAGAATGCTCGTTAGCACATCAAATATTTGATGAATGCTCAAAAAAACGGCAACATAAATCCTGGGGTTTATCATTAATTTTAACACGTAAATCTTTACCAAAGAATAATTTTCTTCATGAACAACAAAAATTATATAATTATTCACAAACAACAAATACCATCGAATTGATTTCAAATGAACTTAACGAAGAACAACTAAAGGAAAATGTCGATTTCATACTAAAAGATATATTATTGTTCGAACGAATTAATTATGAAATGATCAGGAGAAAACGACCAGCAAGTCCATCAATAATAGATAATACGAATGTAACGCCAAATAGTTTAGCTGAACAAATGGATGAAACACTATCGACGAAACGACGTCGGATAGATGATGATGAGTATAAACTAACACCTACAAAGGATAGTTCGTATTCAAAAGAAAAAATCTACTTTCAAGTAATTAAAATAAATATTTACAAAAATAAAACTTCTCTACTATCGATTTTGCTTAGGTTATTTATCGAACATGGCAAGATCGACGTAAACTTAAACGACGCATTGAAAATGAAAACAAAAATGCTTCTATGTTCGAACGTGAAACGTTAATTAGTCTTCAATTAAAAGATGACAAAGATCATCATCTAGTAACACCTATATATTTTTCGATGGAAATAAAATTACTACAGGCAACAAGTGATGAAACGAAAAACAAGGCACATATTTGTCTTGAATTACAAACAAATGAACAACATCAATTATTTGCTGATATTTCACATTTTCTCAATCTTTATTTGCCAAAAATGCTTAACAATCAAGCAGATGATTAGCAAAGATATTCGATTTTTTTATTAGCCTCCTTTTCTAGTCATTCCTTTGTTTTTATTTGACATTTATATTGTTTTTATTTGAAAAAAAAAACAGCTTATTCCAGATAGTAAAAGGGTTGAACTCTATTTTGTATCATTCTACTACCGACAAAGAGCACCAATGAACACGTTCAAATGATTGCTTGATGAAAACCGATGTGTTGAATTGAATAGAAAAATCGAATGAAGATGATAAAAAAAATGATTTGTAATTATCTGGAAGAAAACAGAAGTTTCGGTTGCATTGTTCGACGGTAAACTTAGTGAAAATATTTGACACGAAATCGAAAAACTAAATTTACAAAGTTATTGTACTCTGAAGATCCACGTATGAGTTGCAAATTCAAGATTTTCTTTTTGATCCCAGAATTGTTTTATTGTGACTTCATTTTAATTAATCTCCAAAAATACAACAAGATGATAATTTATCTTTTGTCAAGAGATCTTATTGATAGATCATGTTTGGATTATATATCAACCAAGCCTATGACAGTCTTTGATGAAGTGCTATTAAAATGTTTAGAAATTGCGTGTGTCTAACGTCTTGTTTATGATCGATGTGTTGATATTAGTCTGATATTTATTTGTGGATAGAAAGAAAATATGGCTGTACACTAGCACCCTATCTACTTCGAAAATTTATTTTAAATTATGTCACACATAATTCTAAACATTTCACAAATAATGATTTTAAATATTGATAATGAAAACCTTATATCTAGTATCAAGAACAATCGTCAATCGTTTTCTTACTTACTTCAATCAGTGCTCAAGGATTTAGAAGTTACTATTAGCTACATGAAATATTCTGTAAAGTGATAAATAATTCTCGCCGTAATAAATTTACTGTAGGGCTTATGTCAACCTATGGAACCGTTTGTTGTCTTCTGAGCTTAATCGTGATTTCTCAAACGAATATTATCCATCAATACAAGACCAGAGATTAAATGAAAGGACTAATCCGAAACTAGAGTGTGGGTGTGGGTGTGGCTGAGTATACGCATCATGAATACTTACAGTCACACACCCACACTCACACCCTTGATTTTACTCTGTAGTCACCCGCAGGTAAAATTTTGATGAAAATTATTTTTTGATAAAATTTTTGATAGTCAATGTTGTTTTTTGTGCTGATTCTGACTATGATGTTCACTTCACATGGAAGTTGAGTTTTGATAGTCAAAACTACAAAATAAGACTGCAATTATTTAACCTATAGCCGCCGATCCAGTAAAATTCAATTTCATCAGCGGGAACAACATTTTTCAGATTGAATATATACTTTTGTTTGCTATCACGTGGCGGTTCGTATGACATAAGAAAGTTCGAGAATCGCTTTGAAAAACAAAAGTTGATGATTCTGCGAGACATCAATTTCAAGGTGTCTACATGGAGAAATAGTTGAGCTCCTCAAACATGAAAATTATGTTTTTTACTGGTCAACGTTACATCAGTAGATTCAGATTTTCATGATGAATGCGATGATGATAGTTTTCTAAACCTAGAAGATTGTTAAACTAAGTAAATTTCGAGTTTTCTCGAAAAATAGTGAAATATTCGCTTTTTCAGGTGCAGTTTGTATTTTAAAACGTTTTCAACCAAAACGGAAGCCTACAAACATTTAAAAGATGATATTCATGATCTAATCATCAAGCTCTCTCCAACCATGTAATAATAAAAGGAAAATTTTCTCCTACTCGATATTTGACCTTTGTGCACCTTACAACGGATTAATAAAAAAAGTTGATTGTTTATTTTTCTTTATATAATACTTTTTTCATTTATTTTCAATATATGAACAACGCTTTACCGATTTTCAAGTCTTGAAATAAAGAATGTGCTGTATGAGAATAAAAAGAAGATGATGTATGCTCGTATCCGAAGCAAGGCTAATAAAAAATTTTTCTAATAGTACACACGATACAAATTTAAAAAAAGACGTATCGAATTTTTATAATGGACGTCAGAAAAATAGGAAATCATTTTACGAGACTTCATGTGACTCCACTTGAATCCGCCTGAATCCATCTGAATCCAAGGGACTGGATTCTGCTGTTCCCCCTTGCCCACATATCATCATTGTTTGCTTCCGTAAATTTGTGTAAGTTTGAAATTGATATTTCCGTAATAAAAAATAGCAAATGATTCACTCAAGGTTATGAAAATTTTTCTCCCAATAGCTGTATTTTACTCAATAATATCCGAATGTATATTAGACATCAGTCGTTCAAAAAATCTATCATGTGATTGCAAAGTTTCACGAACACACAATTCTAATTACATTTCGTTCTCTTTGATCATTGGTCAACATATATAAAGTGCATTCTACGAATTCCTGTGAGCTAAAAATATATCGATACCGATTTCATTCACTCTACAATCGGATAGTCGTATTAACCATAGGACATATCTATTAAAAACGGTTGGTGCTTTCAGCATTTCATGAAATTGTCTTTCAGAAAAGAAGGAGCTTCGAATATATTTTCAATCTATCTCTTTACATATTTTGTTGAAATTTTCTTTATTTGAGTGTTAAATTTCTTATTTCTTATTTTTGTTTATGCTTCTAACATGTAATACAGAGTCTGGAACCCTGTTTCGCATTATATTGATAAATAGAACGAAACGCGTCGGTGAAATTAAACTCTACATTTCCTTTTAATTATTTTATTGTAAATCGTATCCGTTGATTATTTAGTTTTCGATTTTAATCGATCCCTGATAAGAAATAATTGAGATTAACAGATTAAATTGTCCTCTCCGTCAAGGGATAGTATGATCTGTTTGCGAATTGATTTACGTAGACCATCATCCTCACTCTGATGAAACTATATAGGCAAAAGTTGAAGCACTACATTGTAGCTTTTATACACCCCTCACCTTGACACCCTCAAAAAAATTTCAATAGTGCATTATAGAATAAATCATATTTGTGTTTTAAAATATTTAAGTATGGTGTCATGTTCTTCGTTCATGGATTTGCAAGCGCTAAGACTTCTGCTGCTGTGAGTTCACGTGCATAAACTTGAAATTCGTCCAATGATCCTTGATATTGGCCCATCTGTATTGTACCTGTATTACAAGCTCCCATGCCAAGTAGCGAACTTCCGAGTGTGATTGTCATGGGAACGCCGCCGGCGGAAAAACTATAGGCACCCGATGATGAGCCATACTGCGTACCATTGACATACAATCGTTCGCCATTATTCGATGAATAGGTCGCCGCAACATGAGTCCATGAGTTCATTGGAACTGTAGGTCCAGTGATGGGAACATCACTACCATTCCAACTATCGATAGCAATATGTCCAGATGAAGTGAGACCCATGATTGGTAGACACCATCCACTCGTCTGAGCTCCGTTAGTTAGACTACTCAAATGCATGATCGTTCCACCGGATACGCTTGTAGGATTGATCCAAATGGCAACCGAATAAGACCTGCTACTTGTGCCCAGTCGTCTCAAACCTGTGATTTGAACATAAGACGAGCTACCAGAAAGAGTCAGAGCAGTATTGACTCGACCCGATGGTGTGTAAGAGTAGCTGGTTCCTGTGCCATTAATCAATAATGGGCCACTATCGAGAAGACTAGAATTATCGAAGCACAGGTATGCAACAACGGTAGCATCGTACAATACTTCCGATGCATTCTTCGATCGACCAAAGTAAGCAATGGAATCAAGACAACCATCGAAATAATTATTTGGTGCATTGACGCCGTTTGTACCGATAGTCATTGCACTAAAAAAAAGTAGATGTTTCGTTAGGCTTTTGCCATTGGAAAAAATTATCAGTCAGCCCTAATGAGGCTATTATATGAAAATCATATACAATCATCTTTCAGGTCATAGTACAAGTATTACGTAGCAAAATAATCTCAGTAGAAATCCAGAATGTTTTGAATCAAATTAGCTTCTTTGTATCCATTTGCTTCAGACATTCACTAATGTTTTCCATTTTCAAAGTGTCGCATTTCATATTTTGGATTGCTATTATGCTGCTGCACTTCTATTTGACTGGTTACATCGTTCAGATGATGCCAATAAAGTGCAGGGTTCGACTCTCGAGAGTATCAACAAGTAACGCATCGCAAGCTACACTAATCCCTCTATTTTAATGTTCTTCTGTAACAGCAGACCATCCATTCATTCATCAATCTCAAATGCACTTTTTTGATCACATGTGGTCACGAAATGCTTTTACATGTTGATTTTGTCCTACATCTCGACGACCACCTCAAAAGTAATTCGAAAAACATAAGAGAGCGCTCATAAATAGATTCGTTGGCCATTTTAGAATAGGTGGCAAAGATGAACGTATATCGTGAGAAAAAACGTTTTCTCGTATCTCATATTAACTTTTGGATCTTTGATAGTGTCGGCCACTCGAAAATACATCTTACAGTTTCTTCAAATCTGTTTGCACAAACATCTCGCATCCGAGGCCTCAAAATAAACTCCGAGTTGGCCATCAGAGCTCGTTCCTGAGTGTCACTCCTGACTCGTCGTTCCTTTAACTTTGTGCTTCGTTCGCAAAGAAACTCATTTTCTCACAATGTGACAATCCTACTGTAACGAGTCCAATCAAAATGCTCTCTAGGGGCTTGAATACATCTTTATGAATACTCTTTGAAAGGTGCTCTAGGATATTACAAATGCGGCTAGGGTACGGTTTTGGACTGACCTGGAAGCAACATTTTTATTGATATATATATATATATATATAATTCCGCTAAACAAACTAAGGCGATGGTCAACTTTGGTTATGACCAAGCCCGTTTGATTTTTCGAAGAGCGTGCAGGTTCAGGCCATGTGTGAAGAGTTAAGAAATGGTCACATTGCGCTCATGCTTCTGTATATTGGGGGAATATAAAAATAAACTTCTAACAGAGTTCGCCACAAAAGTAAAATATCAATTTCTGCCCTATATACTTCAACACTCGTTTTAGATTCTGTTTGACAAAATCGTCAATTATTGAGGTATACACTTAATTATCTATTGCTCTCTAGCACGACTGCGAGCTTTTTACGTTCTGATATGTCAGCTGGCAGATTTACCGTCATCGTCAGAAGGACAGTGCATTGTAGTTTGGATCAAGATTTTATAATGAGTTCCAAGAAATACACACAAAGATGAATCATAGAGGCTTTCATGTCAATGTTTGACTAATTAGAGAATGTCCGAAGTCTTATGCAAGAAAATTACTTGTGTTTTAATTAACATTTCAAAGCAGGACAGATTCTGACTAACGAGTACACGGTTGAAACGGTTTATTAATCATGAAAATCAATAGAAAAAAGGGTTAACCCTTTCCGGCCGGATGTTGCCATTTGGCAACATTCAATCAATTATTTGGCGAAGATTTTTCTTATGATGATGCAATATATTGTTTTGATAATTTGATAATTACTATTACATATTTTAACATATTTTGAGCTTTTAAAATGTTAAAAAAATTATTTCAATGAGGTATTGGCTCTATCCCTTCGAAATGCCATAAAACAGCACCGGAATTTTTTAAATAATTTTCAGGTAAGCCGGAACGCCTAATGTTAGAAACAACTAGTTGATAATTTTCCTAAGTAAGGTTGCCATATATAATGCCCTGAACAAGAATTCTTCTTTGCGTTGGGAGACCAAAATATATCGATGTTGCCATTTGGCAACACCCGGCTGTAAAGGGACAAAAATTTCTGAAATCAGCTTTGCCCACTAAGGCTTAAATCAAGACACTCCATTACAGGTTCATGGCAATATACTCTGTTTAAAAGCCAAATAACCCTTCTTTGTCGTGAGTACAACATTTAATGATGCATTTTCGAAATAAGAATATAAAAATTCGTGAAACTTTCGAATTTATCACAAAAAAAATGTAGTTTCCTTGTGCTCTGTGAGAAAAGAAAGTTTATATGTGATTCATTATCTATCTATGTTATAGATACTCGTACCATCTCTCACAAGATATTGTCATTGGTGAAAGTTATTTTTTCGTTCTTTCTGCGCTGTACTGTTTTATTTCACTAGTAGTGTTTCCAACAGCAAATATACACAGAAGAAGCAAAATTTACAGAACATCTGCTACTTTTGATTTATAATCTGCTGTAGACTTGCTCAGAAAAACAAAGCGTACAGTGTGCACTTTGTTAAAATATCTTACACTTTGATTTCTGAACTGTAAAAGCTGCACGTAGTATTCAATTACGCATTATGTTTAAATGATGGCAAAGTGTGATCTTCTAGGTTCAATTCTATGATAAACTGAATAGAGAAAAAAACTTACAATTTATTTAGCTTTTTTGATTGTGAAAATTCTTTTTTCGTACACTCATGCACTTTGCCGACGAAAACAAAGTGCACATACACACTGCTTATATAATACAGAGTGTACAGTACTTGTTGCTTTAGATTTCTATTGGAAACACTGTTCACTACTATAAAATGGCAAGACATTCCATACCATACATCACTTCATATCTTTTTCCATAGTCTAATGTTGTTCAAAGATATAATCTTTCGGGTTTATCTGTGATTATTAATACAAAGAGGGATATCGTCGATTGAATATTCAATTTATAAAAAGGACTATTACTACTTTTGATTAACTAGTGTTTAGTGAAGTATAGAAAAAGAGTTAATAAAAGAAATATTGTCATACCAAATGGTTTGAGTGAAGATGAAATCGGGTCATCTGAGTCTGAATATGAAATAAGTAAAGTTGCACACGCTTTAGTAGATGAATTAAATAGGAGTGGACAATCTTCAACAAGTGAAAGCGACGAAAGTAATAGTCATGAAAGTGACAATGAAGAAAAATTTTAAAATAGCTGTCAAAAATCGAAAAAGAAAAAAAAATGCATTGGCAAAAACAATTTTTTGTAATTTCAGCAGCTGATTTTGCTGATAATTTGCCACTGCCGTCTATCAATGATGAGCGAGAACCTATTGATTATTTCTATTTTATGTTCGGCAAGCAATCGATATTTATCATTTGCTTGTTTCACTTTTCTGCACATAATTGAGCCTGTTATTTGCTATCGAGACTTTATAAATAAATGAAAAAGCATTAAGAAGTGCGTTATGATCATTGGAAACGAAAAAACAATTTTGAAAATTTTGACCCTTTTTGGCCGGCTGTTGCCAAATGGCAACATGGCGCCACAGGGCACTGAATAAATTTTTCATTTCAAAAAATTCATTTTTACTATCCCCTTAGTAGAGCAACAAAAAATATATGGAAAAAGAATTTTTTACTCTTTTAATGTGGGAGCCGGCTGGAAAGGGTTAAAATTGAGTATAATGAAGTGGCTTATGGAATTGTCACATATTACATTTTCTTTCGAATAAACTAGACTCGTTATTACTAGTCTTCTATATCATCGAATCTGACATCAAAATATGACATTGAGGAAAACACAGACACCAACACCTCATGACCTGTTAGTATGCAACATATAGAAAAAGGCTATGGCATAAGCGGTGAGTAAAATAGATTAAATTGCCAGTAAAATAGTTGAACTGGTCAGTAATTTAACTATCAGTTCCCTACCCACATAATAGAAGTCTACTACCGAAATTGGTACTGACTGGATTCCTGTGGGTAGCAGGCTAATAATTAAAGTAAAGACCATTTAATCTTTATACAGATCATTTACCTTACTGGCTATATCAGCTATTTAACTGGTCAAATATTTTGTTGTCTAGGAAAAAGAGGATTGAATTCTGGTCCGACTTGATAAAAGGAAAATAAGAGTGGCTCTCTTTTAGACTGCATTAGTAGAATCGATTATGTTCACAATAACGTAAATTGACTGAGTTCAAGATTAGTTCACACTCGCATGTTGGAATTGGTCAAAAGGTGTCAGACAGTTTGATGAAATCCAACATTCATCAGAATTACAAAGTGCTTCTAAATTTGATTTCTTTGGAGGGCTATTCTAAGTTAGCAAGACAGTCCTGAATCGCCACAATGTCCTATTATCTAAACGTGGAGAATTCGTTTGTGATCGAATTTCTACTGACCCTGATGTGCCTTGGTATGGACCAGAGAGATTACGTGAATTATCCAAGTATCCATTAACATAGACATATTGGGTTGAGGTCGAATAGTCATAGATATATGCCTACAATGAATGTCAACAGAGAATATTTCTTTTGAAGATCTTTCACGGTCGATACCTACCATGTGATACCATTGATTCGGATATAATACCTAAAAAAATTGAAAAAATGTGAATTGAGGACGATTATTGATGCTTTCTATATGTTGAACGTATTTGTTTTTACAGAATTCAGAAGCCGATAGTGTTGGCAAGATTCTTTTAATGTCTGCTCACCTGGTTTCCTTGAAGGTCATCGCTGAAAAAGCCGAGATAGATACGTTGATTACGGATAATAATGTGAAGGGAATGATCCTGAATATTTTGCTGAAATTGACCGAATACGGCATTGTCCGTGTAAGGATTGTTATTGTGAAGCGAATTTGCATATGCCCACACTTCAAGTGTAAATGATGTATAGGCCATATTAAGAAATGTTGTGTTGATCGTTACTGATTGACTCAGCGATTGATTCAACCAAAGACACGCACCAGCTCCATTGTAACCCGGTGAGCTATATCCGGGTGTGTTGATACCGATTCCATTAAAATTGTTGTACAAATCCTGCAATGTGCTATCAAAACTCCAAAAAATATGAACCGCTAAAAGAAACTCAATGAACGAATATTGATCAAACTTTTATCTAGATAGATACGAACGTGTCTGACAATATGAACCTGTCCATACGAGCGCGTTACCTTGATAAAACAGCAGAATTCCAAATAAAAATATATCAGATATAAAACTCACAAACACACGTATTCGTTGCCGTACAATTGCCACCATTGATGCACGAAGGAGTGCAGATGACTAAAAAATCAAATGATAATGAAAAATAAACTGATACAAGAATGTTTCATGATCCAAATCATCCACTTTTTATACCATCTTATTAAAGTAACTTGCATCAATATTCCTAGTTAAAAAATACAACTTTAACTGCTTGATCCAATGTCACAGTGGGCGAATAAGTATAGTTATAGTCACAATGATCCAAGGTAGAAAAGCACGGCTTCCATACTTCGAAGCACAATGGAATTACACCCTCCCCTCTTGGGATCGACACAATCATGATAGTGCCCAGTCAACAGTATTTGTAATAGGTATCCCAGGAAGAATGGATCTCTGAGTATTTTATTGATATCTTAGTCAATTTTTATTCGTTAGTCCTCTTTGTTTTCAAAAGTGGATTCGTCTTTCAATTCTCTACAAATATCTACCTCATTTGTGTAAAGTTCGACTCTATTGAAACAAATTTTCCCAAAGCTTTCGAGAAAGACAATACGATGAAAGCATTGAAAACCAACTTACGCAAGCGCTGTTAGGTGTCTAATTTGTCGGAGGAAAACTATAGTTTGATTTAGAAAAAATCACGTCTGTAGCATAAAAGTGTGAAACACGATGACGATGTTGTTATGAATATGAGAAGAGTTAAGGAATATCTTGTGCAGCTTGTGCGTTGCTACATTTTGTGCTTCCGTATTATGTCACGTGTCTGTCATGACCAGTGATGGTTCAACAGCGTTTCTGGCCATCGCAGTCAAATCTCTGTGGAATGGGACGGTGATTTATTTTTCTAGCTATATATACTTCAACATTCATTGACAATCGTGTTTCACTAAATTTTCTAGATATTGATTGATTTTTTCATGATATCCATCAGAAACGCATCCAAAGAAATGAAATGAAAATTTATCGCGACACAAACTTAGTCTTTGATTTAGCGTGAGATAAATAAAAAATGTGTAGGAACTATTTGAAAAACTCTTGACTTCAATACATCTTCGATCTAATAAATACTCTTTTTAGACAAAAATCTAGCAATTCTAGCAATGACGCATGATTTTTCCTATAGTCAATTTCAAACAGACTTGGGGTAGTTGTTGTTGTTATTGTTGTTGCTGTGGTGGTTGTGATTGTGATTGTTGCCGTTGTTGTGATCATCAGTTTCGTAACTATCATTACCACAACTATAACCGCGACTAATATCCCAATCAGTATCAATCCAATCAGAATTATCCAAAAGAAACACGATCGCCTTCAAAGATAGTTGTTGTATTTCTAAAGAATATATATACATATCTTCTTTCATGTACAAACCTTCGGCGTGGAACTTCTTCAATTTTATCCGTGTCGGTATGGATTATTTGTGGAGTGGTTGACTTTTGGGGAATGTTTGAAGGCCATTTTTTATTCGGTACATTGCCAATGTTTAGTGGTTTTACATCAAGTCCTTCCAACTGTTGAAGTGTCATTTGATGCACCGTAGTAGCAGGTTGCACATATTGACCCTGGGACCATAAATATATATAAATAACAAAGCACTACTCATGAAGCTGTAGCAAGTTCTAAATGACGAACTACTATAGACAATCATCACAAAAATCTGATATTAATCTGGTACTCAGGTTGCTAGTATAAAGTAGTGGCAAAAAGTTTAAGAACAACGTATCTTTGATTTTTTTCTATGACGCGAAGCACCTAGCTCAAATTCAAATAGTAATTTGATTAGCCAATGAGGTGCTCTATCAAATACATCATATACCAAGATTTCATAGATGAACTATGATGGCCAGGTTTCTAAAAAACTGAACATGGCAATTTTCAAGCCTCAGAAAACTTTGTTGGGCGTATTTTTTTCTCTTTTACGATGCTTGTAACGTTTCAAGGGAAGGTCGTAGAAAACGCGGCGACCCTTCATTTTAATTAGCATGCTGTGCTCTTTAAGATGACACTGTTAAAAAATATGCCCAACAAAGTTTTCTGAGACTTGAAAATTACTATGTTCGGTTTTTTAGAAACCTGGCCATCATAGTTCATCTATGAAATCTTGGTATATGATGTATTTGATAGAGCACCCCATTGGCTAATCAAATTACTATTTGAATTTGAGCTAGGTGCTTCGCGTTATAGAAAAAAATCAAAGATACGTTGTTCTTAAACTTTTTGCCACTATTTTAGGTATGTTGTCCATATCACAAGAAAATGCAAAAAAAGAGGAAAACAGCAAAAAATTAATTTAGCAAGGGATACGTTAGCGAAAGACATCAGTCAAATGTGCGATCTCTCATCATGTATTTGAGTTGAATGCTCTCTGATTTTAATTCAATACCTTGATAAATATTTCTAATGAATGGTACCCATTATTTTCTAGTTCTGCTCTTCCTTATATGATTATTGTCGTAAATATCGTACTGTATTTCATGCATTCTAGCTAAACGTCTTCTGAAACGTGTCACATTACCGTAAATAATTCTCATTTAAAATGAAAAACTGAGATAGCTATAATAGTTTCAACATATAGACAATGGAAACTTCTCTAAACCGTAGTTTGATAATTGGGACTCACCTTGTTGAAAACATTCACTCGACGAGGGATAAATGCTTCAGAACCTTCGGAACTGGTCGGCATCGTTGTTTGGAATGTGTGCGAGGAATTTAATATTCACTGCTATTCAGATGAATCAAATAGAATGCATCTCATGACAAGTATCGTTAATGGATGAATGGATACTTTTCGTTTCGTTATGTTTATTGACACAGAATCAAAAATGCTGAGAAATTAAGTGCTTTGATTTTAAAAAGCAAGTGAAAAAGTAGAGGTGAAATAAATTATCGAAGAGTAACAACATAAAACAAAAGCATGTTTTTATTGAATAGCATCGATTGTGCACTGATGGTATAGTTCTGTAAAATTACATAAACCGTAATCATGTTCGAAAATTTCACAAGAAATCCCAACGGCTCACTATTTCCGAGCTCTTATTTTACATAATTTTGACAAATTCTCAGCATCTAAATAATACAATCACAGGTCAAATGAATCTTAGGGTGCGGGCTGTAAAATTCAACTGAGCCTGCCATGAAAGGTATTTTGCTGGTGACAGTTTTCAGAAGAACCTTCAATCTTTCAAATGTCCTGTTCGTCATAAAAAATTCATAACCTCGTTTAGATACAACAGTGAATGTACACCAAGTGTTATCGTGACAAACTTGACAATTCGGCCATGACAGAAGTCCTAACCACTAAAAAGAGCTGGATTTGAAGCTGTTGAAGTTTATTGTTGTTCTTGAACTTGAGGATCGAAATCCCCTTGGTCGCATCTGAGTCTATGGGCTTTTCGGTTTCAAACTGAATTTTCAAGAAAGAAAATGTACCCTTTATATACGTGACGCGATGAGGCGGGGGCTTTAGAATTCTTTAGACCTATAAGTGTTTATGTGCCTTTTTTGAGCTTGGGGTCTGGAGAGCTTCTGCGTACTTGGAGAGTCGTGTTTAAAAGTCTTCAGCTATTTGCGTCGGTATACCCGTTTTCTATGAAGTTATCGGAATCCTTAGAATTATATATCGTCAGAAACTAGTCTATATTGTAATCGGGATCAACAAGGGCTAGTGCTCTTTCTGGATGAAATAATATTTTTCCATCGTGATAAGGTTGATGGAATCTGTAGTAGCAGTTTTCATCAATGATGCTTGATTATCAGGAGACGTTTCCATCTTTTTGTTCAACGCTGTTTTTGGGCTAGGAAAGCAGGAACCATATTTTTTTATCATTTTCATCTGTTATATAGATTACATGGAGAATCTGGTGGTGGTTCTATGCGATTATTGGACGACTCTAGATGCTTTTTTTGATTTGGTTTTTAATAGATGAGACTTGATGAGAAGTGTTTTACCTTAAGTTGTTATGATAGTTTTTCGTATCAGCGGGAATTTTCTAGAGATGGAAAATTATTAGAAGACATTTTATATCTACATGTTGAATCTCACGTTCGAATTCAGATTTTTAGCCGTAATAGTTTATTGCCAATTTGTACTTTTACGTGTTTCGAACTATTCTAAATACCGGCGTTAAAAAAGTTAGTTGGATTCTTGTAGATTGGTCAAAAGAAATCTGATACATTTTAATATACGTTCATATTCGATATTAGCGATACTATGTTTCATACGGAAAATTGAAAATGTCAATTAATCTTTTTTATCAGTGAGTAGATTCGAAGTCGAAATTCCAAAGTTTCCCTCTACTGATCATTATGTATAGCACAGCAATCTTTTAAAAAAGGATTGCATTGCAGTTTAACATTTCATCAGTGGTGATCTCATATGTGAAAATTTTAATGGGTGGTGTTTTTCATGTGTATGACTATAGATCAACTGCTTTTGAATAAACACATATGAATCGTCGGAAAGATGCATTTCGAAACCCATGAGAATTGTTCTGAACCCAATTGAAAGATCGACACGAGTCGTTCCTTTTAACGTGGTTGGCTTTTGTTGATGCGAATTAATATCACAGAAAGTTGCATAAATGTAATGCTTTACGCAAACTTCTTCTTCCTTTTTTCTCTTTCGTTCGTTCTTTTAGTTTGTTTTTCTTTTTTCTAGCTGTTCGATATAGTCACGTATCTTCGCTGCCGCTTATCATCAGTACTTCTCTCTTTTCTTTTTTTCTTTCACATTTTAATTGATTTTTCATTTATTTACTCTCCAAATACCCCCTACAAGCGAAAATTGGTACGTAGTATAATATATTGTTGGCAAAAATTGTAACGCATTGCTTACAAGGGGGTAGCTTTTCGCTTATACATCTATATTTCTCTTTTTCTTATGTAAGCACTTCCGAGTGTTACATTTGCATGCATAATAAAAAAAACGTATTATATTTGTTATTGATGCTCTCTCGTAAGAGCGAAGATCTTCTATAATTTTTCTGTTGATTCTATGATATGAATTTATACTCAATGTTTCTGAAAATGTCCTATTTGTTTAGTTGCATAAATGATTTTATTAGATGTACGACCTGTCCAAGCGTGACGGAATCACGTTTTTTCATTTTGGATTTTGAATATCTCAACTTAATGATATTGGATGTAGGTGAAATTTTCAGAATATATTCAAGTGCAAAGAAAAAATTTTCAATGGAAAAGGCTTCGTAATGGAATCACTATTTTCGTGACGTAATCACTTTCTTAAAATGTTGATATTCAATGAAGTTTTATTTCTTTAGAAACGTAGATATAGTTTATCAAATAGAATATACGAATAGTGTTTAGTATAAAACAATTAATAAAACCTGTGTTAAAAAACTCCTATCAGATAAAATAATACTACAATTTTTATGGTACAGCGTAATGTACAAAAAAATTCAAAACTTAAATACATATTTGTCTTTACTTGTTGCATATAGAGCGTATTCAATAACATCTTTATGTAGGACATTTATATGATGTTGTTTTCGAATATTAGGTACACCAACAATATTTTGAAAACAGAGTTTGAGTAACGCTTCTATTGTATCGAATTGTGCTTGTTGAACAAGACCGACAATAATTGTTTTTGTCTTGCGCTTGCAAATATTAACGAATTCTTTCGCAGATGAACAACGAGCACCAGCCATCACATCAATCCAAACAAGTCGTTTCAACGCACTACCTAATGAATCCACCACACCCTTGCCATGTAATGACGAAAAGTAGTTCCAGCTAAATTCGATATCGAATTTATCCATCATGTTTGTTAGATATTGAATGATATAACGATTCTTGCACTGACTGGCAGCACCATCCGAAAAAAAAATAATTTGATCAACATCGGGCATGAGGGCAGTTCTTTCTTGAACCAGAATTTCTAAACAAGTGATAACAGTAAATTTATCGTGCTTTTTCGAATTTGATACGAATCCAAACGAATAACCATCCTCTCCACTATCACCCATCCAAGTATAAGCTGTGGATATTGAAAGTTGTTTCTTCGACCAGTGAGCAGATTGTATTTGGTCTTGATCTTGAAGCGTGTAATTTTCAGCATAATCCACCTGATAAACAACAGTCGTATCATCAGCATTTTCCTTGATATGATCAAAATAGCCACTTTGTTTTTGTTTGACAAAGACGTGCCACAAGTATTGGGTTTTTTTTTCTGTAATTGTTTTACACATTGAATAACTGTTCCTTTAAACGAGATTATTTGTGTTAGCTACAAAAGCAAATGAAACGTTCACTCATACCTGAGAAATGTTTCCTTTCAACACGTCCACCAACAATAGTCCATTGATACCAACACATAACTTTCGCTTTGTTCATAATCTTTTGCATAACTTTGCGTGTAAAATTGCTTTTACAACTGTGACTGCACAACTTCATACAATGTTCATCATTTTCGTCACATACCATTTTCAACGTATATTGACCCAAATTATTTTTAAGCTCATTTATTTCTTTTGAGAGAGCATTCAAAAGAAGATTAATGTTCTCATGTATGATACATAAACACACTCGATGTGGTAAAGTATTTTGGTATAAAACGTATTTCGGTCGTAATTAGTTTAGCAAATGTTGATCGACTGATCGATAAATCTAGTTATTTAAAAAAAGAAGAAGTTAGATAGCAAATCTAATTTTTCTAAACTTCATCCGTTTGGTTTTCCATTCTTTATTGAAGAAATTTTTAGCATTCTACTTGTAAGTTGTCAAAACTGATTTAGATACGTGGCGTGCTTACTTGGATTTTCTTGAATAAATAACTCATACACTTCACGAATGTTACGATAAATGACGTTTTTGGTATTTGACTTTTACACCATTTTCCTTAATAGTTTCATAATCCCGTTTACCGGGTGCTCGCCAAGAAATGTAATCTTTAAGATAAATTGTTCAACTTTTGTCCAGACTGACGCTGGTATTTTCGTTTGAATTCGTGCAGCTTTTGGTTTTGGTAATATAACTAGATCTTGACTAATATGCTCTAAAACTTACTTTTTCTGAGTCATGGTTTTAGGTAACGCATGTAGCACGTTTTTGGCAGCTTTTGAAAGTGTTTGTTTTGTACGATATACAGAGCTAAATTTAAAAAAAAGATCAATAAAAATTTGTCTTTTGATTCGAATTACTTAAGCTGCGTTTCATTTATGGCTTTTGATTTTAATCTTTTGCGATATCGCTCTTGATTCTTTCGATGATTATCGTGATATTTATCTTTTTACGCTTCGTTGATCAAAGCAAGTTTTTTAGCCTTTCATTCATGATCCTTTTGCTTGAATTGGTTGTCTCTATACTGGTGCTCTTTTAATTTATCACGATATTTCTGTCCTCGTTCAGGCGCTGTTAAAGTCATTTCGAGATAAAATTATCCCTCAAAACATATCAACAAACGTTCATTACAAACACGGACGACACAACCGTCGAATCATATACATTAAAATTATGAGCTACATTCATTCATTAATTAAGAAAGAAAATTAGAAATACACTAGTCGACGATCTTGCTCTATTCTTTCCAGGTTCTTATTTTTCTTGGTTTTCAGACAAGATTCTTTTTCCATTCCTTCTATACAAGTTTCTTGTCTGAAAAAACTGACCTTGCCTTGCTGACAAGATTCGTGTAGACCGAATCTTGGCTGGTGAGGCAGAAGCTCTTCTCCAGACAAGATTCTTGTATTCTTGCTTTCNTGCCTGATTCTTGTTTTTCTTAGATTCTTGTCTGTTTCTTATTTCTTGTGTTTCTTGTCTGATTCTGGTCACATTAAAAAAGCCTTTTGTAGGTTATTATTACTCTCTTTTTCATATCATTTTATTATAAACTTTGCACACCATGTACAAAAAAGGGGAAAAAAAGGAAAAAAAAACTTTCAATTTCACATTCTATTAAAGCAGTTTCAGTTTTTAACACAAAAGAAACATGAAATTTTCGTTAATACCAGATGAATATTGATGTGATGCATTCTAAAACAACGAACAGTGTAAAAATTTTTATTTTGAACTAGCTCGATTAAAATACGTTATGTGCAATTTGTTCAACTACTAAACGACGCAGAGATACTTGAGTACGATGATGTTGATCTTTTTCTTAGTACGTCATCGACATTTTTTTATCTGTATGTGGTGATGACTCTAAAAAATATAGTATGCGACTCAAAAAGATATAAAATGCGTATAGATATTACCTATATACCAAGAGCATTCTCAAACAATAATTTTTCGAACGAATCGAAATTCCCTTCGTCCATTAAAAAAA
>OENM01000245.1:53327-95319 GCA_900239745.1 Rotaria magnacalcarata
AAAATCTAAAAATAATAAAATAGAAAGATATGGATTAGTAAAATATCGAAATGTTTTCAATAAGTGTCAGCTTTTGGGAAGCAATGGAAAAAAGATACAATATATTTTATTGTTTTCTCAATATCAAATGGAAACTTTTTCTATACATCCAATTGAAATAATGAGTTGCTTGATGTCATTTGAATAAAACGAACGCTTTAGGAAAAGTACATATTCAAAATGAATTGTACTACGTACATCGCAGCGCTTGTCAGAATTACAGCGAAACAATTATTTGCAAAGGACGCCCCCCGCCGCCCTCGGGATTTATCAGGACACTGCGATGTATGCATATATGTTGAAAGATAAAATTAATTTTGCTGACTGATTCTGATTTATAAAATAGGCATTTTTCTCCAAGATGATACATTTTGTATATTCCATAGACAGTCAGAATAAAGTTCATAATAATCTTCTTTTCTCAAACTAAAATAAACTTGTCGAATCAGAATAGAGATTATAAGACGTTTTAATTTTCAAGTTTTATCGCAGCAATATTTGTCAATACTATATTTTCAAAAGAAAAAAAGGAACATCCGAACATATATGATCAGTGATCCCTAGAAAACTGTTTTTGTTGATTTTAAAAATGAACTCCCATAATTGATCTGACAATCATCATTTGTTTTAATGAGTATCTACCAATGAATAATTGCTTTGAACACACGCATAAATAAATTAGACGGTAGCTTGTAGTCATCGAACAATAATTAATTGAGAAACAGTCTCATACATGAGCCTTATTTAAAAATAATTTCAATAAATACCTAACCATTCCTCTTTTGAATGCCTGAGTTCTATACGTGTTTGTATGCCAGCTTAATATTTACCCATCACTAATCGAATCTGATTATATTAAATGCTATCGGATCAACTCATCGCTAAATATATATTCTTCTTTGATTCGACTACTCAAAATTTTATCACTGGTATCTTAAAAATAGAGATATAGATCATCTAATAATATAACTCATCAAATACAATCTATCTAACTGCTGAATACTAAAATTTATATCTTTTGACACTTGAATTTTTTTAAATATCTGTGTCACATGATGATTGTTTAATATTAAGAAATGATGTTCGACGACTATTTAAATAAGTAGCAACACAACGGCAATACTTCCAAATACAAGCCCAATGAATATTGTCCTCATCGAGTATTAAAATAGTCACAGTTTTCCTAAATCATATGTTCCATTAATTACTATTGATCGATGTACATCGATACATAGAAGAATTAAGCAAAATGCATCGACTGCTAAACACTAAACCGATTGGGAATAACTATCAGAATATATTTAGTTTAGAATAAATGCTTGTGTTTTGTTTAACTATACGAGTCAATGAGTCTTCAAATAAAAATAATTACATTCTTTTTGGAAATGTTGCTGTATCGAATAATGTTCTCTATACAACTGAGTCAGATCGTATAACTACGAAGTAACCTACTTTTCCTGTGCTAAAAAAACGAAGAGTCTTGAATAATAATAATAATAATAATTGATCGATTTTCTTTCCCCTAAAAGCTTAAACTTTGACACTATCACATTTGAAAACCAAGTATTTCAATTATCACAACAATAGCAATTGCTTATTTAACAAAAGAACTAATTAAAGAATATCATCAGATGATCCTTCGAAATTTCAATAATTTTTTGTATTTATATATTATATTGTACTCAAGTAAAATTTCCAAAGAATATAAGTTCTTGTGTCTTTCTTCAAACACTCATTCGTATTTTTCCTTCACTTTTGGAATTCATCAAAATGTGTACTGGAAGTCAACAAAATGACTTGTTTTATGTTGTTAAAGTGACGGAAATTTGAATACGTATGTTAGATATTTCCGTTACTAGATTTTAGGTGTTTTTTGTTGGAAAAAAGAATTAAATAGCACACTGTGTAATGTGAAAATAAACACTTTCGCTTTTGTTAGTAATATGCATCTATAATATGACTGAGAATTAGACAACGAATCTATTATTAAGATAAACATATATGACAGGATAATGGCAAGTAAAACTGGAAACAGCGAAAAAGTTTCACCGAACCTATATTTTATCCAACACAGAGAAAACAATGGCTACATACATATATAATTGTAGGTCCTAGTATTAAATGATGATACACCACATTGGATAATGGCAAAATAGAAAAAGGACACAAGTTCCATAAATCAAAATGGACAGCAGTTTATGATAAATAGTAAAGAAATAGATTATGCGTTTACAGAAAACATACACTAATGTATATATATTATAGGCACCATTAGTAGAAGCGAAACATACGCGCAAGAAAGCATAATAAATATTCCACTCAGTAACAATTGTAGAATTGATTATTACAAAAACATCTTATCAATGATAATGAAAAATGGATCGTTTTCAATGATGCGATTTGTTTACTTGTAGAACAGAGACATTTCTATAATTTGGCAAGAAAAAGAGTTCATACATGAAAATTACTCTTTAACTCGTTACGACCGGATGTTGCCATTTGGCAACATTGTGCCAATATCTTAAGAAAGGTCTAGCTATACTGTAGATAGATAGTGAATCAAAAGCTTAATAATTACTACAAGACATTTTAGAACGCACTCATAGCCCATGAAACAAAACAAAAAAGTTCAGCTGAGAAAATTACCTGAGTCCTCCTGAATACTCCTAAAGAACAACTGAATCATAATAGATGTTCTTATGGCACCCTTAATCATTTAATCCCACAGGCCACTAATGATAAATTTCCCCTATTTGATCTATTGTATATTGTATCATGCAAAGAGATGATTCAACGAGTACTGACAATAAGAGGTATGAATGTTGCCAAATGGCAACAGCCGGCCGTGAGGGATCAAAAGTTTTGAAAAATCATTTTTCGTTCTCGACCATCGTTATTCGCTATTTTGCGTTTTTTCATTTATTCATGCAAGAGCAAAGCATACAAAACATATCTGATGCATTTGCATAGCTTTCCCAAGCTTTAAATGGATTTTTCTATGAAAAAAAGCCACCATCATAGTATTTTAGCTCTCAATAACTGGTATGGAAATGGATATTTGATTTACGTATCGACATGGATGTAGAGAAATAAAAGATCTACAAGAATACGTATCCTGATTCCTACTTACACAAAAAGTCATACAATTACTCTCTTGTTAAATTCAACGTATCTCAAATGTTTCATACAAAAGTCGAGTTGAATCGCAGAGAAACTATGCAGGTGTATCGCATATATTTTTTATGCTTTTTCTTGAATAATTAAATGGAAAGGACGCAAAATAGTGAATTTTGATGATCGACAACGACAAATGAATTTTCCAAAGTTTTGACCCTTTACGGCCGGCTGTTGCCAAATGGCAACATACAGCCATTCAACATAGAAGCACCGTTCCATTTTAAGAAACAGTCTTTTGCTATCTCTATGGCAGGATAAGAAAATATATGCAGAAGAAGAGTTTTAACTATGTCNCTTCTGGGAGCCGACTGGAAAAGGTTAATAGAAAAGAAGCGTATCATTCAACCAGTAGTGTCAAACTTGAACCTTGAATTAAATTGAAATTGAAATTTTCAACTTCCCAATTGACAACGATGATGTTTAGGAGTCATGATTCTTCAGAGTTCTGTCGATTTGAAATGTTCGGATTTTCAAAACGTGAGTAAATAATAGAGATAGGAATAATTCATACTACTGCATGAATACGCGAAATATTTGAAATAAATATTTGGTATGTCTACTATTTTCGCAAGACCTGATGTGTGAATCTTCGTCGACTTTCATGCAGAAAATAATGTATTCAAAGTGATGACAAAATCCCGGAACGAAGCCTAAAATTTAATTTCTCAATCAAACGAATAGAATCTTCTGTTTTAATTTATAACTTGGTGAAATATTTAATTAGTTGACTTCAGTAAGTTTGTTCATCAAATAAAATTTTATTTTCTTCAAGCTCATCAAAGAAAACTATGAATTACAATCGTTTAGATGAGTTAAACAACGATTATTACTAATTTCTTGATATACTAGATCGTTAATCCCGTGACAAATTACTAATATTGCAAAATGAATTGATCTTCTTGTAAATAAACTTCAACAGATAATCATATTATCATTCTAACTCAGCAACTACTTGAGTTGCATTTCTTTAAATTGCATGCATTCGTAGAACTTAACACAATCTACCGGTTGATTACTCCTAATGTTGACCACTCAATACGTATAGCCGACTAGACAATTTTTCCATTTTCTCTCTTTTACTCGATCAACAGCGACGAAGAAAACACAACTGTAACTATACATATCAGCTGTCAATTTATCTTAGTTCATATAGACCAAGATGCTAGCGTTCTTCTCCTCTCTGTTTTTTTGTTCTCCGGTCATCATGGTCGTCGGCAGCGCTGATCGAACAGGAAAAAAAGAAATACAAAAAAAAACAAAATCATACCATAGACTAACCAACACAATTTGAACCATTCTCCTCTTGCTGACCTAGTCATTTGTTTGCATCCAAAACAAGAAAACGTGCAAGTATGTCGAATATCACTGACGCAAATAATCAACAAACAAAAATGCGTTCAGTAAAATTACAAACCAAGCTATGTGTATCCCCATCGTGTGAAGATTCAGGTGAAATTATTTGCCATCATTGTTCACAATCCTATTGTCGCTTATGTTTTTTGTGTCACCGTAAAAATGTTCTTGATGATATGCATTCAATACATGAACAAATGTCGAGTAATCGTCGTGTAGGCGTTGCTGAAGTAACAACATTTATTGATCAACAAGCAAAAGATGCACATGAGCATGCTAAAAAACTTATTGATGATGCCATCGATCGTATTGTTAAAGCAAGTAAAAACATTCATACATATATTGAAAATCGTCGAGAAGCTAAAGTAAATATTTTATTGTGGAGTATAGATTTCATTTTTATCTCTTTTGATTTAGCTTGGTCGATTAGATGAATGTTTAGAAGAATTTGATAAAGATAGTGGTTTACTCAAAATGCTATTACAAAATGAAATCTTTTTGTCGGCTGATACTATATTAGAATTACGCCATAAATATGCATACAATATGTTTGATACACTATCAGCATCAAGAATGAAAAGTCAAGCAAATGAAAACCAACTTAAAAATGAGGTTTTTTTTGAAGATTATCGACTGTATAAAGAATTGATTAATCTTCGAGAAAAATGGACATTTTTTCGACCCGCACTAACAACAGTTTATTTTCCTCAGAAGAAAGATATATCATTGGATAAAGTCCTTACTTTTCTTGAATACCGTCATGTAAGTAGAAGAAAGAAAATCGTTTAGAATTTATTCTTTTGTAAATCTTTTCAGGATCGAGTATTGGACAATTATCGAGAATTTCTTTCCAATAATGAAGATTCAAAAGGTAGATGCAAAGAATTTTATTTGTTGATGTAAATTTTTTTCATTTAGAATTATCATTAAAACCGGTTGAAGATCTGTTGAATACATTAAGTTTTTTATCAACAAAGATGCTTCCACCAGATGTATGTAATAATTTATAAGCATAAATGAGTGCAACTAGTCTCGGTCATCAGGGAACTTAGTTTCGGCCCAAAGGAAATTATTTGCAATTCAGTCGAGTAAAGATATTATTTCCGGTTCATAAATAAGATTTAGTTGAGATTGTTTTGTCTATATTTATTCACAATTTATTTTAATGAAAAATTTTGTTTTTAGAATGATAATTTTACTTGTATTGATCAATGTGAAAATGAAGTTGACGTTGATGAAGAACAACATTCTCGTCCAGAATCCGATCTTCAAACTGGTGAGATCAAACAAGAAACTGATATAATACCGAAAACTGATAGTGGTAATAGTGATGATGAAACGAATTCAACTTCTAGTAATGGTTGGCAAATTGAAGATATTGCTGGTGATGAAGAATATGATTATGAGACACAATATAGAGAACTTAGTCAATCAATGAAAATACTTGAAAAAAAATTTGATAATGATTTGCGTCTAGTCATCAATCAAGAGCAGGCTGATTAAGTCATTCATTTTAATATATATATTATGATCGTTGAAATAACTTTTTTTTCTGTGATTCTTAGCGTCGATGTTGTATAATTTTCTTTTTCTTTTTCTCTTCTAATAGTCATTTGTTTTCTTCAACAAATATTTAAAATGTCACCTTTTGTACACTAGATGAAGAAAATGGTATTGAGATAGTTCGACTAGATGGTTTTTTTCAATCATTGTTCAGATATGATGAAGGAGCAACTATTAGAATAGTGTAATGATTCACGCGCAATAAACTGTTTCAAAACAAGCGCATTAATTCCTATTAGTTACAAATATTACACGATGTAATTAAGAAAATTTTTCTACTCTTCGAAAAAATGTATAATGTTCTATACGTACGTCTTTCGTTAAGCTAACCATAATTTCAAACTTGACCAAAATTATCACACTAAATGTATCCTCAGAAATATTTTACAAATTTATTGATTTTTTTTGTTCTCTTGTATATGCGCATATAGTCAATTGACTGAAATTTTCCATGAGACAGTTATTCTAATGAAAAGAAAAGAATTATGAGAAAATACTTATCTTAATCATCGTTTAATTTTTCAATTTTCTAAATAACTTCGTTGCATCTACTTGGTCAACCATTGTATCGAAGAAAAAACTTGAAGACGATCCGTTTCGCTCAATCTTCTTAAAAAAACGAGCATACATTTCCGTATTCAATTATTCTCTGAGAGATTCATAAGATAAGTACACTTAATTTTCGAGTATCAATTGTGCATGAAAAATCTCAATGGAAGATCTAAATTTAGTGATGGTCTAAATCTTCGATTTAGACATTTAAGCGGTAAGACATGATCAGCATTCTACTTCAAAACTTTCATCGGCTCTTCCATATACGACTGTGGCTTCTTATTATATAGAAAGTCACTTTCCAGCATTCTTTGTTTTAGAAAATGAAATGGAACAGCTTTTCAGATAGCGTCATAGAGACGCCTAGTTATATTTATATACGATTTGATTTCCTGCTATCCATTGTAACAATGATAGCGCTGTATCTTGTTTCTAAAACAAAAAAAAAGGTAATTCAAACAGCATCCAGTAGCCTTTTGTTTCTGTTTTTAATATACATTCATATTTTGTTAATCTCTTTGATTGAATCGAATCTATTTTTCAAGTTTATGACAATGAGTTACATAAATATCTTGATATTCACTAGATTATCTGATGTCTTGATCGATAAAAAAAAANGTGACCTTATCGAGTCTGATCGCCTACATATTGCAAACGTTTTCTAGGTCCTATTACAGAATAGAAGTAGTAACAACAAAAAACTTTAACGTTAAAGAAGAACTATAAATAGGAAAGTCTCATAGTATTCTAATTACTGGCATTTTTTTCTTATTAGAAAGAGGAAACGTCCTCATCGTAGAATCCAGCCGAGTCAGTAAAAAATGTGCGCTTTATGAAAGTAAACCAATGAAACTTAATAAGATAATCTATATGATTAGCTTGATTGCGCAGACAATAAATAGAATATGCCGCACTAATGATAAGCTGAGTTTTCCTAAATTGACAGATTTTCATGTCTTTTATATATAGATGAATGATACTTTATTATCTTCATTATTTTCGATTCACAGAAGTTCAATCCAAAACTAAGAACTAGGCAGAAATATATCATCGAAATGTTTCAGTAAAGAAACAATATAACTATGAGTCAGATAAAGTATTCATGGCGCGCATTGGAACCGAAAAAATTATCATCCTAGTTTGGCAAACGTCAGAAGAGTTGAATATGTAATCAGGGAAAATTTTTTTGATTCTAATACGGCAAGAATATTTATATGATATTTTTATTATTCATAACTATCAAAAGAGATTCTCTTCTTATTATTATTGTTGTTTTATAGAATTCATTCCCATTCGTAAATTTGATCTTGATTAAGAAATTCACAAGAATTGCATACTTAATTATACTTTGATAACGATTTTGTTTTTTTTACATATTAAATCTTATCGTGATTTTTCCGAGAGACCACTGTTGTTCTTCGATCTCGGGATTTTGCGTTGCGATTGTTTTCGTCTACGTGACTAAACAAAGTGGTCGCAATGAGAATCTATTCAAAATTAAATAAAGAGAAATCATTATGTGTGCAGGTTAGATTAATTTCATACACCTTGATCGGTTCATTTTGAATAGTTTACAGAAGCAGAAAGTTGAAAAGTCTTAATGAATTTTTATCGCGTCTGTGCGACTCGGCAGTGATAGAGAACAAGCTTCTGGCATCTAAAATACGCATGCTCTGTTGAAAGTTACTCTTTCATAACAAGCAATTATTTCTTGTTTATGTACTTTAAAATTCTAACGTAAGTAGCTCTCTAATAAGGTTAGTTTCACACTTGTTCAAGAGATAACACCGTGTTTATGAAGATTCGCATAATGAAACCTTCCAGTATATATGATCTATTATTCACACTCGATGTGTGTCGGAATTAATGATTCTTTGCTGTCTTCTCAATAAATATGAGAGCAGACATTAAACCATTGACAAAGATTGGAGAGATGTGCCAAGGTGCAATTGTTACAAAATAAATAATTTCGTAAATATAAAGTGCCATTATACAATCATGTTATTCTAGCAGAAATGTAGATCTATATCATATAGAACTAGGAATGTCTATTACATGAGTAATTTATATTTCTTATTATTCAAAAGTATAAATTTATTGACAAAAAAAAGCTTATGGAATAAATTATTTTTGTATTTTAAGAATTTCTTCGACAAGTATAGTCAAGATTATTTTCAACAGGAGTAAAATTTAGACTTCTTCTACAGATCCATGTATATATAAACTAAAATTTTCCTGTTGACTTTTTAATAGATATCCTATAGTTACTATGTTGGACTATTCTAGTTCGCTACATCTGTTCGTAGAATGTTTTTGCAAACAAAAGCATTTCATCAAATACTATTTCCTATAAACTGTTATAATCAGATATCTATCATTTGGCAGTTGGGTTTTAGAAAATGTGAAGTGTACACTTACAAGATAAAAACTCACGCGCCTAGTAGCGTTAGTATTACACAAAAGCTAAACGTGTCGTTTTTCGCATAATCTTAAATTTCATCTAATGAGAACAAAAAATAGAAAAAGAAAAGTTCAGTGATGTGTAGCTATGCTTTTAGTCATTATGCAAAACTTTTTAAATATTTCATGCATTACTGATTCACTTCAATGCTATTGATTACTTGAAATAGATTCCTGTCATTTTTCTATCTTGAACATATTTTGACGTCATCCAATCCTTATCGAATTAATCTCGGCATGAAATGAATTTCGAGTATTTGTTTTTGTGTACTCAAAAAGTGAGTGCATTCTAGATTCGGCCAGTGTGTCCGGTCGTCCGTTAACACGATAACTTTTGAAAGCCTCATCCAATTGTCATGAAATTTTGTACACAGAATGATCTCATCAATATCTCAGCCGAGTTCGAATATCCATTCAAAAATAACTTTTCTTACCCAGTTTTCCAAGCTAAACACGAATCGGAACTCAATTTCTGCGATTTCTAAAGATATTATATCACGCTGAGAGTAGAGTCAGTGGTCACCGGATAGATTCGCATACAGTGTGGTCCATGCTAACTTAGTACATCTGTATTTTCTCCTTGCAATTTAGTTGCAAGGGATGTATCTTGATGAGCTCGATGTCTTATAGAATAAATGCGAAAGCCTCGGATTTAAATCCGATGTTTCCACATTTATTTTATATGATAAACATATATGTAAATTATATTATTGAATTCAAGACTGATAACAATATTAAATCAAAAGAGAGGTTTTTATTTATTCAACAAAAGACTCTAAAAGCAATTTTACACAAATGATTGCATATCAAATCTAATGCGAAAAGCATTTGATTAGATTTATTAACCTAATTCTGCTTTTTGGTCTATTCTTACAAAGCAACCAACTATTACATTCTCCACTTTCTCATCACAACTATTGAACTCTTCTGTTCTTATTTCCTTTTTCTTCCGTTTGTCCTCCATAGCGTTGTGAGAAAGACATAAATAGAGAGAGAGAGAGACAGACAGAAATAGTTTATTTTTCTCTTTTTTTCCCCTGTCATTTGGAAGCGTAAAAAAGGGAACTACAACGTGCGTATAGGGTAGAAGTGAGATAGCAATAACATGGAAATGTACAGTAAAGGACTTGCTGATAATGCAGCTATGCTTCGCGGTTCTAATATACCTATTGAACCACCATCATTAAAAGAAAATCCTGATGTCAATCAATCACGCAAACTTTTATTTGCTCTTATTGGAATAGATCTAGTAAGACAAAGACATAAAATTATATTCATCTATACATTTAATATAAAATATTTTTGAATATTTAGATACTTTTTTTGATAAATTTTCTCTTTATTATTCATTCGTATGCAGCTAGTGAATCGTTAGAAAGTCAGTCACCAAATAGTAGTTCTCAATTATTTTTAATTATTGTATCGTTAATATACTACGGTTTTGGATTATTAGTAACACACCGTTATTATCAAACAGGTTTACTTTTTGTACGTACAACTTGTTATTCTAATTTTTGATAGTATAAATAAATAGTTTATATTTATTTAGTTTACACTACTTGGAGTAGTAGTGTTTGTTTTAACAGATGTAACTGTAGTTATGCTTTTAATCCGAATAATTCACACGGCAAATCATGTGGGCTTTGTTGCAGCTGGGCTAATCGTTGCCATTATATTTGTTGCAATCTGTGCTATCACGTCAGCTTTACAAGTAAATTATATTGAATATTTGTTGTTTTTGTTCTCGTTAAGTGAAAAAAATGAACGAAACTTTTTTGCTTTAGATATTTATCATTATATACGCTTTTAAACTACACCGATTACTTGAAAAAAATAAGCGTTTAACAATAGAACAAATTTAATTATATGCATTAATTATAAATAGCTACTTATAAATGCAACCATTATGCTTATCAATCATTATACAAGCTTTCCGCACAAAAAAGCGTCTCTTGGGATTGGAGAATAAGAAAATTTTCTTGTGATTTACCATGAACGCAAAATATGTTTATTGTAACTTCATGCTTTGTTTACATGCTTTGAATAGACACCTGGGGTATTTCTTTTAATTGTCACTTTCCGACAATAAACTCATTCTCAAGTTTTGTTTCCAGTATTCTCATTTTATGATTCATCAAGAATAACCTTCGCTTTCACCATTTCTTTATTAAATTAGACTATGCTTGATTAAAATGTAATATAAGATCTATTTGAATCAACTTGATAAAAATAGAATTAGTCAATCATTGGAAAATCCTTTGTTGCATTCGCCCAGTAATATATTCTCAACGGATGTAAGTTGAGTAGTTGTTAAAGACTTTTCATTGAAAAGATCTTACTGCTTATAGTTTTAGAATATGTAAAGAAATAAGAATAGATTAAAATAATATAGAACTACGATTTATGTCTGAATTTTCATAAAAAATAAATTTTAGCTAATCTATATTTTTATATTAATCATCTTAGAAATAAAGGAGGGTGGACGTTTCGTGGAGAAATCAGACCCCTCTAAAAAATGGCATAGTACCTGTCTAGAACTCTTATAAACAATGTTTTTAGTACATTTATCGCTCAAAAGCTTGGTCTTTCAGTGACTAAGCCAGTGGAATCAGTCCATGAATGTTGCATGTACATAAAGCCTAATCGTTGATGGTAATCAGAGTTTCCATCAAACAAAAAGTGGCTAGTAGAGCTGATATTAGCATGACTCGATTGCACGTTTCAAGCGCTACAAAAGCATACCAAAATATCGAAAGAAAAACACTGGCAGCCAAACGTTTCTCGATAAACATCAACCTAAGTACATGTTTTAGTGCTTTTTTTATTCATATTTTTCAGATTCCGTTCGAAAAGTCGGCTAATTTAGCGAAACTAATACGATATTCAAAACCAGCGTTCAGAACTGAGTAGTTATGTAATAGNAAACACAACTTCAAAGTGGTAGAATATAATTTTGAGAATGTATACTGATATAAGGACTCAACATAAGAGAGAATGAGGTGATTGAAGTTGCGTATTCAAGCACTTGAACTTTTCACTTATCCCTGACGGGGACCAGGAGGATAATATTGGAAAAAAATAAAAATCGCTGAAACTCTTTGAAACTATTACATGACTACTCAGTTCTGAACGCTGGTTTTGAATATCGTATTAGTTTCGCTAAATTAGCCGACTTTTCGAACGGAATCTGAAAAATATGAATAAAAAAAGCACTAAAACATGTACTTAGGTTGATGTTTGTCGAGAAACGTTTGGCTGCCAGTGTTTTTCTTTCGATATTTTGGTATGCTTTTGTAGCACTTGAAACGTGAAATCGAGTCATGCTAATATTAGCTCTACTAGCCACTTTTTGTTTGATGGAAACTCTGATTACCATTAACGATTAGGCTTTATGTACATGCAACATTCATGGACTGATTCCACTGACTTAGTCACTGAAAAACCAAGCTTTTGAGCGATAAATGTACTAAAAACATTGTTTATAAGAGTTCTAGACAGGTACTATGCCATTTTTTTGAGGGGGTCGATTTCTCCACAAAACGTCCACCCTCCTTTTTTCTCAAGAAAAAACACCAAACAAGAATCAAATACTGAATAAAATCCGTCGAGAAAATATGTGCATCTATATATATTAACAATTAAGTTAAAATACAGTTAACAATTCAAAATGTTTATCTATCGAAGGTGAATCATCAGCAAAGAACATTTTATTTATTGTTTTATTGTCATAATTAGATGAACTTGTTGAATGGCAAAGTAATAATTCGGAAAATTTTTTATAATGTTGAGTATGAAACTTTTTGTATGGATTCTTTGAGTCGATTTGAAATGGAGTAACATAGATTTCAGTTCTTATTTTATAATCTACAAGAGTTGTTATAAGATTTTCATCGGTTGGCCAAATCATTATTTGATTTCCATTATTATGTCCACCATCCAACCAAATAAATCTGCTAATACGTGACACAAAATTTAAAAGGCTATCATCCGTCTTCATTAATCGTAATGCTGTTAATTCGTGCAGAAGTTGATTGAGTACAATGCATCCTTTGCTGAAACCAACCAAAATTATATCAAAGGCCGAAGACCTAAAACTTTTCTTCAAAGAGATGACAAAAAACAAGTCTATATACAATTTAATAGCTAACGTTGCATTTTTTGTGATCTGTTCATTGAGCATATTTAAATGATGAAGGCCAATTAAATTTTTTGTATCATATGAAATCGGATCACCATATTCAGTTGTTTTTTGTACAAAATTTGAAAATCTTTTTACGAAATAAATGGAATATTCTAATCATAGTGGATTTATCAAACCTTGAAAAAGTACCATCTTTCATTTCATTAGGTCGTACAACAGCAATTGAAGCATCTAAAAATCGACGACAAAGAATTTCGCCAGTTGCTATTAGATTCCAACGGTGATATCGACGATTTTCTTTCGATGCATTCATTTGGTCTGGTAAGTCCTAAATATAAAATTAAAGTTCTCAAGCCAACAGGTAATTCATGCTATTGTTATAGAAACAGATCCATAAAATTTCTTAGGAAATATGCTTGATGATTCTATTGAAAATAAACGTTTTTTTTCCTGTTTACGGAACTTCGGCTGAAACAGAATAGGATAGTGGTTAAAACCATGACAGATTTAGCTATTAAAAAAAGCTTATCAGATGAATGAAATGATCGAATGGTATAAAATTGGCAGAAAGAAAAAACGTCGAAAGTAAAAAATGTCAAAAATGCTATAGATAGTCTAAACCCAGCTTTTCAACAATCCTATATGGACAATCTGTAGGAGCATCCATCACTTGTGCTTTTAAATGGATAGTGTATGCTCAAACTTGATTTATAGCACTTTCGACGTTTTTTCTTTTTGTCAATTCATGCATACCAAATGACCAGATGGTATAATTATTGAATTATGCTTTTCACGTAGACAGGAGAATTACAACACGATTACGTCGTCTTGAGATAGGAAAAGTATTATTCTTAATTTGAAAAGATAAATACTGGTTAGTTTTATTACTCTAAATGACACGACGAAATGAACGGAATTTTACCGACTACTATGCAAGAAACGTGATCAGAATATATAAGAACCGTACAAAATGTTTGCTTATGATTTTTCCGTTTATATATTCAATACAAGTACAATTATGAATTGAAAAAAAAATATATACGCGTCTATCATACACAAATAATACTCAAATTTTGATAAATGTAAACTAATTATGATTTGCAATCTATTTATATTATATTGTCATGCTGTGGTATAATCAGTTATGATTAAACACATTCTAGAATTAGGTGTTAGTAATGTTGATAGTTTTCAAGATAAGAACTGAACGATTACTATGTAATTAATTAATTTTGACCTCAAGTATAAAGTATCGTGTATGGTATGATCTTTTATGGCATGTCTTACAGTCATATGTTTACATTCCTTGACTCACTTCGTTCGTCACAATATGTGTTTATTCAACTCTCATTCCCTCTCTCTCTATATATACTCCTCTTCTTCAATAATAAAGTTAGTTTCGTCATTATGGTACTCATTCGTTATTAACATCAAGAAGGCACAGGGATCTCTAACAGCATGCATCTCACTAAAAAGCTTGCATGATACATTGCCGTCAATTAATTTTTTGACACTTACATAGTTATAGCAACTTCCTTGGAACTGACAGTTTCTATTGATGGTTGATATTTATACATGAATAATTTAATCAAAGCTCCAACTAAAACTGGATTTCACCAGTGAAGAAAATTAATTAAGGCGACGCCCCCCCCCCTCAGGAATCGTTATTCGTGGACTAATTTGTCTGAAATTTTTAGGCAATATGGATGTTGTGTTAAATCAATTTATTGCAAAGTTTTGGCTCATAAAGGTTTTGCTTTAAAGAGTTATTGACAAATTAGACCCCAAAATGGTGGTTCTCGTAAGGTACCGATTTTTCGAGCTGCCAAAGGCGTAGAGAGCTACTTTTTTTTAAATAAAAGAAGAAATCTATCTCTAGAAATGTATATAGCGTTTTTTTCGAAATTCGATTTTGTTCGGATTTCCGAGACATTCTACTGCAAGAACTCGGAATTTAGCGCTTTTTGACATCGGTGTTATCCAGTTATCTCGGCAAAGAAATCGAATTTCGAAAAAAACGCTATATACATTTCTAGATATGGGTCTCTTCTTTTATTTAAAAAAGGAGTAACTCGTTATCTNAACTCTCCAAAAAAGTGATTTTGAGAAAACGAATAAACAAGTTGTATGAAACAATTTTTAATTTCACTATGACTGTCACGACATCTATACGGCTATTTCGTCATGTGTACAGGATTTTAAGCAGAAATGACTACGTTCCATTAATTAATTAATATAACAGAACGCATATCTGTTTCTCATTAGATAAAATCTACCAGTTGGTGAACCAATATCACATCCCCGTAACTAAGGAAATTTTCTAAAAAACCATATATTTGTACTACTGTTCTCAGAAAACCGCTATTTCCATCGTCAAAAACCTTTCAAAATGCAATAAATCGCACAGAATCTGAAAGAGGACACTTTAGGCTTTCAGTATATGAGCTTATCTCAAATCGATTTTCTGAGGGAGGGGTCCCCCTTAATAACTAAAATTTTCAATTATAATTTCATCCTTGTCATAAAGAATAACATGAATATGATCGCGCTACTTTATTAATGGATTTGCGCGGTACTGATCAGCTTTAACTTGACATAAGGCTGATTATTTTTTGATGGATTGTCTCACCTCAGGCTTAGTGTTTTTATTTTGTGCGACAGAATACTGAACAATGGATGTGCAATCGGCAGGCATGAGTGATGATCAAGACACTGATGATGAGTCAAATGTTAAAAAAATCCGAGCTGCTTCCACTACTTTTCTAAATTAAAGTGAGAATCCTTTATCTAGTGTCTCATATCGTCGAATTTATTCAAGATAAATTGCTTCGTTATTGTGTGCCATGAATCAATTATGAGAGGAATCTAGCCTAATAAAAACTGCAAAGATCAAATCAAAGTCACGAAAGATATTGAAATGAGCAAATTAATTTTGAACCCATCTCGTTTATGTCATGTACAGAACTCATACGTAAATAGTGAGATATGGATAGATGATAACATCCTCTATTAGATCTATTGAGTATCAAGATTTTATTGTTTGATAAAATTTGAACGAATGAATCAGTAAAACCTATTTAGTTTGAGAACATCTTCTACTGAATTCGTGGTGCATTGTCCATAATTGACATTACCTGAATATCCCCACCAAAATAATAAACAATACTCTTTGGTGATGATTGAATCGAATTTGAAAAAAGTAAAATATCATTTTTTCGATTTTCATAGCCCACTACTTTTTCCAATAGCTGATAATTGATTTGATTTGATGCTTTTGCCATTGCAGTACTATATGGTAAACCAAAAAACATGAGAAATTTAAAACATGAACGATGATATTGAGGAATTGTCATCTTTAAAATAAAATAACAACCGAGAGAGAGAGATGTCGTAAAACATTTTTTACTAACCCTTTCGAATCTAATAAAAGTCCAAAGATATGAAATTAATATGTGGAAAAAATTTGATGATCACGTTAATTAATCTGTAAGATATAAAATGGCGTTAATAATCAAGTATGTTATTTTAAACAACAATACAGTAATAAATGTAAAATTAACTTTCTTATTTGATAGACAAACACTGTTAAAAATACGATAAATCAAAACCTCATGGCATGTTATCAATCAAGTTAGAGATCACAATGTTATTTTGTTAATTCTGCCATGAATTTTCCACTAAAAGCAACAATCTCTCTTCGAAATTTGTAATCATTTTTTACAAACATCTTTTTTTTGTTGTCAAATCACTCGTAATTTGTTTTTGGTTTAAAATGTTTTTCCGTGTAAAAACCATATTCCCATCATTGGAATTCCAAGGTATGTTTTGGCATATTTTTTTTAAGGCTTAACTACCGGATTGAATACTCTCTTTGGTCGTATCTCGATTCGGTCCTAATTGGAAATATCTTCTCTCAATTGGGTCCTATCTCAGTTCGGTCCCTGTCAGTTTATTCGTGATCTATAAGTATAAATATAATAAGCCTACCGTAATGTTCATACCCACCCTATTTAAATCTAAATATTTCATTTTGCAATTATGATTGGTTAGATTGATTTACTATCACGACATAATGATAAAGATGTTGTACATGGTCTTGCACGACAACGCCATTCGTTGTTATTTGTGTATTCTCGCTTAATAGTATATTGAAAACCTTGGTAATTGAGGACAAGTGCACTCCGATTTGTAGTTGTAAATTGCATGTTAATTTTAATATTCGTTTTATATTTAATAAATGAACGTTAACAATGAGTGAGCGCTGATGCGTCATTTAGTTCTAGTTCAAGAAGGGTTATCACTAGAATTCGTTTTAACCAATCATAATTGCAAAATGAAATTTCTAGATTTAAATAGGGTGGGTATGAACATTACGGTAGGCTTCTTATATTTATAAATCACCGATAAACTGACAGGGACCGAACTGAGATAGGACCGAATCGGGGACATCCCCTCTCTTTCATTGTTTAAACGGGGTATATGCGCGGACAAAGCTTCTATCAAATCAAATTAAAAGAAAGATATTCAACTCAATCTCTATCATTCAATGAAGATGCACTAAGAAATATAAACTATAAATATTCCATCATTTTCTTGATGTATTAACTCTAATACAAACTTTACACACACACGCATATATATATGTATATATATATATATGTACATACAAAAAAAATTATTCGGATACAATATATTTTTCTCTTGTGCTTTATCTCTGAGTACAACGAAACGAAAAACACGAACAACGAAAATAAGTTTTCTACACGCACAAACAAATAAACAAACAAAACAAAGACGATGAGAAATATATCTAATAAGTACAAGAATATATTTAGTTGAATATGAACAAGTAAACAAAAGAAAATAATTATCCATTGAAACCGAATACGTCGAAATCAGGTTTCTCATTATCATTAGATTTGAGTGAAGCTTAAAAATCAAATAGAAGAAATATAATTTTTCTACTAGAAAATTTAACACATACCTCGAATAATATTACATTTTCTTTTATTTGGTACATTATCTTGATTATCATCATCATCATCATCATGCTCAACTTCATCAAATTTTCTTACAACTCCAACTTGTTTTCTACTAGCTGACGATATTGATTTAATTGTTAGTATTGGCTCATTATCGTCATCACCTTCAACAATATCTTCAACATTCGGTGCTAAATCTAGTTCTTCTTCATTCATTGCTTGTTCATCATCAGTTATACCATCTTCAACTTTTAATTGATTTGAATGAAAGTCATTTTTACTATTTATATTAACTTTTGGTTTTTCTTCAAGTTCATCGTCGGCATAATCACGTATATCATCGTCACCGTCCGTTTCATTTGTTTGGTAGTCTCTATCATCATATGAATCTTGTTTTGGTTCATGTACGGCATATGTATGTCGATCAAGTAAACGTGCTGATGTAAATTGCCGATGACATATCGGACAACGAAAATCGTCTTCTTGTTGTTCATCATCTTCGGCACCTGATGATGCACCAATATAGCGATGTTGTAACGATGCAGCACGCCGTTGTGGACGACGATTCATACTTGTTGGTGAATTCATTGTTGCTGCTGTTGTTGGTGTTAATGCATTTCGATGTGTACGCGTAACATGTGCACGTAAATCAGCACGAGCTGCAAACATTAAACCACATTCACTACATTGAAATGGTCGTGCACCGCGATGCTTATTCATATGATCCTCCAATTGTTGACTTGTATTAGCGGAAAATTCGCAATGCGTACATGAATGAATTGTTTGACCTTTATGAGTTTTGCCATGCATACGTAATGAATATCTAATTGATAAGTTTTGGTTTAAATATGAAAAAGATCAACTGAGCATACTTATCAGGAAAATCTTCATCACATTTATTGCACGATAGTGGTTCAGATTGACGAGCATGTTGTTTACCAATATGATAACGAAGATCAGATTTTCGAGCCATAACTGATGGACAATATGAACAAGGAAATGATGGTTTTTCGGCTTGATGAGTTAACATATGAGCTTTTAAACTAAAATGAATTGAGAAATGCTACTAGATGATTGTTACAAATAAAACATAAATAACTACAACAAGTTCCTGTCAGTAGCAACACAGGTCGAAATGTTAGTATTGATGGATCTCTGGTAAATAGGTTATTCCAGATATTTTCTGAGTGAATGAAAAGTTTGTGTCATACAATTAAATGGAGATTATTTGTTGTACAATAGAGAATATTTTTTAGTAGAATAAATAAGTGCAATTCATTGAAAATAGTTTGGACGCATCGTATTATGTTCGAAACAAATGTCTCTAAACAATGCTTTTGATTGATTTACAAAAAGCAACTGTTTCTTTTTAGCAAAATCTATACGTGGAATTTTGAAAAGCATAATTTCTTTCCTTCCGTCTAGTTAAAAGATGAAGTAAAATAAATACTGTGTTTGACAGTAAGCCGTATCCTGCTATTGTAAGTTCAAAAGCAAGTGACTTTTCATTAGAAAAAAAGTGCAGTATGAAGAGAATACTCTCAGCCGTATGTATTTCTTCCTAGTCGTTATCAAATCGATATATACGAGATCGATCTTGCTGAAAATTGCATCGAAAGTGCAATGCATACATATTGGAGCATATCCCTTCTCATTTGGTTACATACGTTTTTAATTTTTGTCCACTTAAAGAGGCAGCATTTTCAGTAACTTATTTCGAGAGAACTTTTGCAAATAATTAAAAGTCGAATGAATAATGCACATTTCCAGTTTTACAAGAAATGACCCATAAGCTACGACTTACACTATTTCAAATGAAAATAAATATTCATTTAAATTAAATAAAAACTTTTTATGATTGAATTTTTAAGATTATTATTAGTAAAAGAAAAAAATAGTTTATATAAAACCAACAGATGCTCTTACCTATTGCTTTGAGTAAAGCGAAAGTTGCAAATTGTGCATTGATAAGGACGTTCGCCTAGAATGTGAAGAAAAATCTCGAATAATTATGAGAATAGGGTCCCATTTCTCATACCAGTATGAACACGTAAATGTCGTTTCAGTTTAAACGTATCCGGACTACAATACGAGCAATGTGGACATGCGTAGGGCTTTTCCTATGTATAAATGAAATTTTAATTTAACAATCAAGAAACACGATACATACTCCTGTATGTGTACGTATATGTCGCCTTAATTTACTTAATTCAACTGTAGCGTAACCGCATTCTTCACATCGATGTGGTTTTTCAAGGGTATGTCTGTGAAAGAAAGAAGAAAACAAACAAACTAGAATCAAATGACACTAAGAATTATATTCACTTGTATCGAACGTGTCGAATAAGTTCACCACTGGTTGTAAATGAAAATGAACAAAATTTGCACTAAATCAAAAAGGATTCATTTATTTTTATAGAAAAAAAGCAAAGATTGATTTTATTTTTACTTGAAACGGCTTAACACCTAGATGTGTATTAACATGATTTGTTAATTGAATAGTTGTTTTAAATGATCGATCACAATAGGCACCTGTGACAATTAGGGGAAAAAACATCAATCTATATACTCATGTTTTTTTTTCAAAAATGAAATTTTTACATTTATGCGGTCGTTCAGTTGAATGAGATTTTAAATGTCTTTGAAGAAGGTATTTTTTTGTTGTTGTATAATTACTAAAATAAAGTCTTTATATATATATATCTATATCATCTTATTGTTTTCTGTATTCTTACCAATATGAACACATTAATTTTTCCATTGATTTTCCTGAATCACTAACAACACTATTGCGCTGTGGTGTAGCTGTTTTTGTCCACTTTCTTGCTGTACTACTCATTTCTCTATATAAAAAAAGAATATGCTGTCTAAATTTTCTTTTATTTTAGTCTTGCGCGTACCCAAAATCATAAACTGAGTCTATTGTGCGATTCATAGGTTTGGTTTGAAATTTTTTCGTCACATCTTCATCTTCAACGCTTTCTTCATCATCATCATCTTCTTCTTCTACATCGCTTTCTTCATTTCTTGCATCCCAATCTTCATCGTCATTTGTTCGAGTACGACGAGCACGCCCACGAGCTTTTACCTTTTTAGGTTCATCTTTTATTCTCATTGCACTTGAACTCTCAAATTCTCCTTCATCATCATCAGCGGAATCAACAAATTTCACAGCTTTAGTTGATCGGGTTGACGTACGAGTTGCCATATTAGATCTGCACAATTCAAGGGCAAAATAGAAAATAATGAAAAAGAGAAAGCTCTTTGTTCATTTAGGATACTGGCTAGCAAAAAATAGCAAATAGAAATATATTCATGATAGATGTCGTTAGTTTATTTTTAAAAATTTTCTTAACCCATCGTTGGATTAATAGGAATACCCATAGCAACAAGTATTTCTAAAACATCTTTGTTATTTAAAACTTCTTCATAGGTAAAGCAATGATTGACAACAGTAATATAACCAGCACAACAGACAAGGTTTGCTACTGGACATATGCGTTGCTCGTAAGTAGTGTATGTTTCAACGCCGTATTGTAGTTCTGACCAGTACTCGTCACACCAACGTGTACAACTTGACCAGCCAAAAACACCACAGCTACTGTAGCCACATTTTCTACGTGCATGTCGTTGAACGGAAAAGGTTATTTGACGAGTTCTTGCTGTAGCGTCAACACCTGAATAGAATTCAAAAGTATTATATTAAAAAAATCAAAATTAAATTAAGTTTCTCACCAGGATTAATATTGCAACACCAATGTGTACTGTCTAGTCGGCCTTCGTTGTTATTATCAGAAAGAGATTGATAAATTTTTCCTTTTGCTGCTTCACTCAAATGATTGATTGTTTGTTGAAGAGCATAGATCTCGGCATCCGTGACACAATAAATATTGCTCAGTGATATTAATATAATTGCTATTGAGAAAATGACTTTTACAGACGACATGGTTTTCCTGTTTTAATTCAATTCAAGATTTTTTTTTATACCATGGGTTTCTTTTATTGATAATGCATTTTATTATACGGTGATCCAGATGTATTTTTCTCTCATCGATTCAGTAAACGACAGACTTACATTATTTTGATGATATTGTTCGATCAATACAAAAAAATAAATTTGTTTATCACATTCAAACTGTTTGATATCATAGTTTTATTCGTATTATTGACAATTTATTCTATTAACTAGAGACAACAATGAAAAGAATAATTTGAAATACATAAGACACAACATGAACGAATGCGATCATTAATTCACGGCTTTTATTTTACATAATCATTTTTAATTTCGAGTTTTTATGCCAATACTATTTCTCTCTACGGGAACTTGAAGAACAGTTGATAACAACAAGCATCATTAAATATAACTTGAGAGTGTGGGCAGTGGCGGAGCCGGGGGTGGAGGGCTAGGGGGTGCTCAGTCCCCTCTAACAATTGTTGAGCCCCCCCCCCCCCCCTAGCGAGATTTTAGAAAATGCATTTTTTATATAAATGTGTATTAATGTTCCCAGTTTAACGTTTTAACAATTGCTGCCAGGTAGCGAACTCGAAAACCCAGAAAAAATCCAGAAAAATTTTCAAAATTCCCATAAAATCTGGAAAGAATCCAGCAAAATATTTTAAATTCCCCAAAAAAATCCAGAAAAGCTCTCAAAATTCTCAAAAAATCCGATAAAATTTTCAAAATCCCTAAAGAACTGCAAAAAGACTTTTAAAATCCGGGAAAATCCAGAAGAATTGTCAAAATCCGAAAGATCTGTCAAAACTGTTCCTAAAGCATGCTTTTAAAAGTGGTCCCTCGCCCCAATTTTTGGATGTTCGCGACACCTCTGAGGGGCTGAGCCCCCCTCCCGCCCCCTAGCCCAAAATCTTGACTCGCCACGGCGTGTGGGTGGTCGGTGATCATGGTCATACCTTGCGTTTTCAAGCGTTTCAAAGATTGTATTAACTTGCTGTTAAGCCCTTTTTGTTAGGAAAACTAGAAAATTCGTACCAAAAAAATAAATAAATGAATGATTTCATTTATATCAATTACATCAAGTTTCTCGTGGAATATATGTGCGAATGCACTTCCATTGGACGTTTTATAGAAGTTCCGAATATATTTTCCGGCCGATTTAATTTAGTCGATGTTCTTTGCTAAATTTTCCCCGTTGACAAAAACAATTTTCAAAGCTTTTTATAGATTTTTTAAATTTATATAGCATACGAGTGCAATTTATTTATTCATTTCTATTACTATTATTATAGGGCTGTCATGCTAGCACGATGTTGTTCACACATGAAAAACAAGAGATTTCTGTTTAGTACGAATTGTCTGATTCTTCTTGACATATTTCAGTTAGATGTTTTTTTTGATCTATACGTAGTATGAGCAACTTTCTTTTTGTGTACTCAAAAAGTGAGTACACTCTAGAATCGGTCAGTATGTCCGTCCGGTCGGCCGTTTACGCGATAACTTTCGAAAGGAGAGTCAGATCGTGATGAAATTTTCTACACAGTTCAGCCTCATCAATGTCTCAGTTGAGTTCGAAGATGAGAAGGATCCATCAAGAAATGGCTGAATTATCGAAAAAATTATCATTATTGACCAGCCCATCTCTGAGAGGGAGTATAGGGAATTTTCAAAAAAACGTTTTTCTCAGAATTATCCATAACATATATATATAAAGCGACTCAGTTTTTAACGCTGATTCCGAATCTGATACTAGTTTTGAACTAAATCGTAGCTTTCTAACGAAACATCGCCTGAAAACGGTCTCAAAATGNAATTTTGGTGTTCAGACATTCTAGAATGACTCATATGTCCCATGTACTTTTTGCAGTACACATAACTCTCGGATGAAATCCGAAGTTTCCACATTTTTTTTACAGTGCAGTCATATGTTAAGTCATAAGATATGAGAAGTGGGATTGTTCAAAATCAGCTAAGTGGCATGTTTAATGGTGAGAAGTGGCGGGACTAAGATCGATTCTACCGAAGAGAAACAAAACCACTTTGATTCACGGCGGTGTGTATGATTTCAAGTCATGAGAAGCGGCTGTAGCCACAGTTGGTGATTATGTACACAATATTTGACATGATGACAAATGAGTCTGAGCAGGTTTCAAGACTGTTGTAAGAAGAAACGGCTCTTTCGTCGAATTATCCCCTTTTGGTTAGTTCTTGGAAGTAAATCGTTGCATTCTATTAGAAGATGGATATATATTGAACATATCCCATGTCATAGAAATCGCGCTAAAATCGGCGATTTAATCGTGATATGTTAGTCCGATAATCGTGAGATTATATCGCGATTAAATCGCCAAAACTGTCGGTTTTTGCCGATTTTGATAAATAATCGCGATTTTTGCGCATTGTTTTTTCTTGAATATTGATTAATCAGTAATGTTATGGATATATTTTAATACATAGTATGTATGTGTACTACTTTTTCTTCGTTTATTACTAATAAGCTATTGTTCAGACAATACGTTTCATGAAATTATGACAGCAGTTTTCATGAGCGACATGACATTCTAACACAATGTGTGCGCATTACAATGAACAATGTAACATAATACGATAATAAATAAAGTATCAGCTAAGTAATTACAGAAAACAATTTTCGTATAACACAAAATTGTGTATTTACATTAGGTTACCGTTTTCGTATTAACAACAAATAAACTATCAGTGTCTTCTGTTTGTTTCTTCCAAGCTTGAAAAATTTGATTTCTTCTGATGATTGTATTTGTGATGATAAAATACTTTGATTCGGTACGCCTGCCCATCAACGGAAGGATCAATATTCGAAGGCTGACGGATAAAAATTAATCAAAATTTACCTGTGGTTGATTTTGAATAAAATTTTCTGTTGATTTCTTCTTTTACACAAAATAGAGTCATGAATAGGTGCCAGATAATTGACATGCGGTCGGGTGATAACCAAATTTNCTCGTATTATTCGAACAAACAATATGATTCAAGAAGTTGAAAACCGTTTAAAGCGAAAGAAACACATCTCAACTTGAAAATTGGCCAGTGAACTTAAAATTTCAAGAAGCGTGCAGAGAATTTAGGTAAATGATTTAGGAAAAATGATGATGAAAAATGAATTTTAAGTTCACTGGCCAATTTTCAAGTTGAGATGTGTTTCTTTCGCTTTAAACGGTTTTCAACTTCTTGAATCATATTGTTTGTTCGAATAATACGAGATCGACCTGGAGACGTTGAGAGTTCAATAGAACCGGTCTCGGCGATCATTCTGCACCAGTGAAAACCCTGAATACGACTAATGGCACCTTTCAAATTCCGAAATATTCTCCTGGGGTTTTCTCCATTTTGGTGCTTGGAAAGTACCAATTTTCGGAGGTCTTTACTTTTCATGATAGCAAAAGTTTTCGTAGAAGAATCTAAAAAACACGAGTACATGAATTTGTAGAGAATTGAATGGGGAATCTTTTGGAAAATAATTTGGATCAATAGGGTGAAAACCGGCGGAGTTATAGGCAAAACAAAAAAGTCCGGTTCTGTATGCGCCACCCGTTAATTGTGTTCATTCCAACAATGTATTATATGATCAGATATTATTCGATGATGAATAATAATCCTATACGAACATCGTTCGGAAATATGCAAAAAAAATGTAAGCTTCATCAATTAATCTCCTCAGAAAAGTAAAATCCATCGAGTTTCATGACTTTGAACTCCATGAAAATATGTCCAGCTCTAATTTCGAATGCGCTATAGTTCATTTATTTCAAAATATTTGATAACTTTTTGTGAATTGTTCTACTAAACAAGAAGATGTTTTAGATCTTCAAACTTTCAAACCTCAGTTTTCACTTCTGATAAAAATAGGACGTATGTGACTATCACACAGCATTTAGAATGATGAATTGGTAAATCACTCGAATGAATTAAATCACTGTATGAAATGAAACTACTTATCATTGATTTAAAATTAAAAATAACTCAGTACAACTAATCATCAAATACTTTTCACTGTTATCAGGCATCACAAACTCTTAAAATACTCTTAGGATAAACTTTCTTTTTGAAAGACTCTTTCTTGAAAATTCTGATAAATATTGCGACGTGTTCTAAGTATTCTTCAAACAACGTGCAGTAAATCACAAATCATGTACTAGAAATTCGTTTCTAATAAACTTTTCTCTAGTATACTCTCATCGATCAGGACTTGCAGATGTTCCTAGATGATTTTTACTGGTTTAGATGAATTTTTATTGATATTTTGCTATAGCTATTCTAAAATATTTCTTTGACAAAGTAAATAAACTTCTAGATTATTGTATAGTTTTATTTCATACGTTGTAATCGGCCGTATTTAAGAAAATCACTTGAGAATTCTTTGTGCTTTTCTTAGAGTGAGTTCTCTGACTTTTTCCTTTATCACAGATCGCTTGGTAATCATGAATATTAACAAGTTCGACTTGGTTAAAAGTCATGGAAACCATTGACTTTAAAGATGAGCTGAATCAGATTTTTCGATATTTTTAATGTTTATTGAAAACTCCGAGGATTCGAGCGTTGTTCTGTTCGTGTTCCTTTTTCTCACCGACACCCACATCCTGTTACAGATTTATTGTGATTTTCTTAGTATATCTTTCTAAAACCGACTTAGTTATAATAAAAGACGCGAATCCATTTCATCGCTGTTTGATTTTCGTTTGTCTATTGTCAAATTCTCATCTATTATATAGTTGAAATAGGTCTATTCATTTTTAGGATTTCGTTTATCAATTGAAACGCTAGTTATTCATTTTATAAGATACGAGCGTTGTATAATCGTAATTTTATGGCAGACCAATGATCACACACTTGAAAAAAACACCAAATACTTTCAGATTTATTATAAAAATTTAATTTCACATTGCATTTATATTCCTTCACGTATTCAAATATTTATTTTCATAATTGTATATAATATTTCATTGAGAACAACACCACAAGTCTTCGAACTATGCCATAACCCTTTTTCTTTAGCGATCTATCTAGACTTTTCTAATTGACGACTATGCAATGTTTGAAGAGAAAAGAATATTATTTTTATTTTGTTTTTACTCTCATTGAAAATAATCATATTTGAAGATATATTCTGCCGATCGGTGCAAAAGCATGCAATAGTGCAGGTGAGAAAAAGCCGTGCAAAAATTGCTTTTTCCCTTTCTAGAGTATCTCTAAATAATAATTTTTTTTTTGATTCATAAAAAAGAACGCGTACGGCAGATGTTCGATTTTCGCATATATCATAATAAAAGAATCGTTTAGATTTTTATCAAATATTTCGTCCATGAAACGAGAAAAGTTATGAATCAATACACACTCATTACAGTTAACAGCGTTAATCTTTAGCTAATAAATTTTAAATAGATTATAACACAATCATCATATTAGTGTAATATTTAATCTCTCGATTAAGAATAGCTTAGTCGTATTTTATATGATACTTAATATCGACCAATAATCTACTAGTTGATTGGATCACGTAGAAAAGTTTATTATTGAATTAAGAAGTTGACTTGGATTATATCATGATATACAAATTTATCAATATCGTACTGTATTTATTTATTGAAAACGAAAAAAATCAATCACTTCAGGAGAATATTTAGCTGTTTTTCGATGTATAGATGTATCCGTTGCCCTAGTTGAAACAAAAAATATTATAAGATGCTGAATAAAAACAAATGAAATCAACTTACTGCACTTGGACATTTAAGTGTATCCTTCAAATCCCACAAAGTTGTCTTTTGACCAACTTTTTCCATCTACATTTAAATTAAGAAAATTTAATAAATAATTCTCCGAAAAGACATCAGACAGACCATGTTATTCCAAAGTTCAATAGCTGCAGCTTCGTGACCTTTTGTACTGAAATGGAAACAATCAGGTGCGAAATAATCGAAATCAGGTCCACCATTGTTTGGCTATAAGATAAATCTCCACGATAGAAAGAAATTTTAATAAAGAAAATTCTTCTTACTTTATTAGGAACTTTCATATGTTCCATAAATGGTTGACGAACAACAGTAAAATCATTTTTTACGTCGTAAATACCCGAATCGATCAATTCATTTGTTACTTTTTGATATGCAAGGTTAGCAACACGAACTTGTTCACGTGTATCAGGTTTTATAGCACAATCGCATAAAAATCTATTACAAATTAATGATTAGAAAGAAAAACAAATTCAATTTCTCAATCATTCAAAACCTACCCTTGCATATTGGTGCAAACAACACCTTCATGTAAATCTTCAAGTTCAGCAACATTAAGTACAGTAACAAAATTAACAATCGTACGCGGCATTCTGTCACGCAATATATTAAGTGTTGTTTGAACATTACTTTTATAAGCTGATGCACTATAACGATTCTAGATTTAAAAAAGAAGAACACTTCAATTCATCAATGAACTCTTGGCAACCAAAACTTCATACATTATCTTCACAATAAGCACAAAGATCATTACCACCGATGAAAAATGTTACTAATTTCCATTCTGAATTGAATTTATTGACGCCTAGATATTCGATCATTCGATCAACTAATAAATTAGCTTGACCTGGCATATCACTAAAATAGAGAAAGATAAATGCGACCATGAATTGATCCATGCTTTTCATACGCTGAAACAGCGCCGGGTTTAGCGACATTAAAAACAGCACTTGATGAGTTTTGATTACCATTACCACTTGATTGACCATAAAGTTTGAAATTAAATTCGCGCATTATATCTGCAATAAACATTAAAACATTTTTTGAAATACAGAATATAAAAACTTTTATTATACTTGGTAATGTCACAACTGAACTAAGATCACGTTCACCACCAATACTAAAATATTCAAAAATACAATGGAAAAATCATTATACTATTTATTTGACAACCATCATAATTAACTGGCTATTATAATTCGGTGTGTATTTACAGGGTACTGTAGTTTAACTTCGGTATCAAGAGTTATGATATGATCATTGACAAATGGCTGTTTCTCTTTTGAATTATCTTTGAGTGAAAGAACTCGGTATTAGATCATTCTAATCTTCAAGACGACAACTACTATTCATATGAGAAAAAGTATTAGGAGGATAAATCTAACTCTGGAAAGTACGCCCGATTGTAAAGTTTTTTTTCTATTATTTCTTTTACCTCCATGAAACACCACGATTTTCTGTGAGTAAACCAATAATTGTCCAAGCTTTGGCACCGTTAGCTGCCTAAAATATTCAAATATTGGCATAATTCCGTTTTTTTCTTTTCATTAAACATACAGTTAAACTATCACCAATAGCACCGATATATTTAATATCAGCTGGTCGTAAAGCGTGAACTAAAAAAGCGTTAAATTAGTTAAATCGAGTATAATTAATTGTATTCAAATATACCTGAAGTAGGAACTGTTGGTGATGGAGTTAATGCCGTACATTGAAAATCGACACGAGCATCCGTGAAAGTCAAAGGACCCTTTATTGTAAATTTTCAAAATAGACTCGACAAATTTTCCTTGATAAATTTTCTTACTAAAAGTTTTGCTCGTTCCCATGGTGTATGTGCTCGGTTGGAAGCTACAATCGCAATGCCTATTAACAGGAGAATCAAAGTTCAACATATTTCTATTGCTCAATCTCTTACCGCACGTTAAAATAAGAGTGTAATAAGACAACAACATGTTTGGTCTTATTGTGGGAATACAGTGAAAAAGGAGAGGCTAGGTGTGCTTCAATAATTTTTCGCTTTTATAGATTCTCGGATGTATCTTTCATAGCACCTGTTTGATATTTCCATACATGCTAATCAGTAATGTAGGCGTACTGTCATGAAAACATTTATTTGTTTGCTCCATCTCGATTTTATTTTATTTTTAATCTACATATACACAATAAGAAAAAAAAATCTGACATATTTATTAATCAAAGCAATCATCAAGACCAGCAGCCATGGATTGCATATGTTGTTTATAGATACACATATATTTGGCGATGAATGCTTCAAGATGAAAGATTTCTTTGGAGCCTTGTCGAAGTCGATGTTCATATTCCGCTGCCGTTTGAGTTATTTGAGACTTTAATAGATCATCACAATTAGCTAATAGTTCATCAAGTAAACCCTATACGAGAAAAAAATGAAGCCAATAACAGTAAATCCATATGATTCAAAAAAATTTATTTTACTTTAAATATAACTTCTGCTGGAATACAATGTGCAATAAGTTCGTAAAGACGTTCACGTGCTTCTAAAATTCTATAATAAAAGAATTTTTAAGCAAATTATAACAAAAAATATAATAATTATTATTATATGTACCGTTGAGGTGTTTGTTGTTCACCAATCATTCTAGCTGTATCACGCAAATATATTTCCCAATCAGGTTCAACTATCTGTTGATCTTTAGTTAATGGAACTCTACAAAAATAAAAGTTAATCATTTTTGAAGGCAATTCATTCAAATCTTACTTTTGTGTTGCACACGATTGAAGCATGAGTAGTGCTCGACGAAGATTGCGTTGACTTTTTTCTCCAATACGATTTGCTAAATCAACTGGTAATTGAATACCTTCGATAGTCGCAACTTTTTTTAAAATTCCACTAATCTATATCATATTGGTCAAATTAAAATAGCATAGGCATGGTATACAAAACATACTTCATCTACAGTTGGTGCAGCTACTCGAATAGCTAAACATCGACTTCGTACAGCAGGTATAACACGCGACGTCGAATTACAACAAAGAACAAGACGACATGAACCAACATATTTTTCCATTGTTCGACGAAGACCATGTTGAGCATCACGTGTTAATTTATCTACTTCAACAATAACAATAACTAGAAACAGAAAAATTACGATTATACATTTTAGGATAGAATCAATAGTAGAATCTTCAACCTTTAAATGCACGCTGTTCAGTACTATTAATTTGTCTGGTTTGTGCAATTGTTTTTATTAGTTCTTGAATTACAACGCGATCATAAATTCCAACATCACTTTAAAAAACAATTATGAATATGTATACATAAAGTGGTCTTCAAATTGATTGTAATACATCTTAAACATGACCTTAATAGGATATTTTTCATCGATTGAACGACTATTTGCGTCAAAATATAAATACGCTTTGATACTTTGCCTGATCATCTCTCGATAGTATTTATTTACTCTATTAGACTAGAAAGGAGACATACTACAATTACAGATGTTATTACTTTAATTAAAGAGTTAAAATTTTTGTTACAATATTTTGACAAAGAACGTGCTAACAGTGATTTACGTATATGTGGAATCATAAACTATGGGTTTACCATAGGAGTGTGTATGTGAATGTTAGTCATCTGTTCTAACTCACTTAGACATAGATAAAAGTAATTTCTCTTTACAATAAGAATCTTCTGTTGCATATTAATCATAAAACGATAACAATATTCGGAATAGAAAAGAATCATTGACACTATGACAAAACTAATGTTGTTGAATATAAGACACTGAAAATTCTAATTATCGCCATATCGCTAGTTTTTTCATATTTTACAATTTCAAATGTATATGTTGCATTCTAACAGTGAGATGCATAGTTTAATAGTGCTCAAATATGTTTTGAAGGATCCCAGGGCGAGAAATCAGACGGCAAGATCTTACAAGAATCGTACGTGTGATCATATCTGATCTGGTAAGATCAGACGAAGAATCGTCGTCTCTAATTTCTTACACTAAGTCGTATCGGAAGATTCTTGAAAGGTTCTGTTACCTATAGAAATTTCACCCCAGGTCGAAAAATNATTTTAATTAAACTAATATCTCTTTAAAATATCACGACAAATTTGTATTGAAAATAAACTGCATGTGCGATCTTTAAAGAAAATATAATATGATCTGATGCAAGATTTCAGAGACGACGATTTTTTGTCTGATGCTTATAAGATTTCGTTCGGATTGCAAGATCTTACGTCAGATTTTTCGACCTGGGATTAATTTAATCGATTTATAAAAGAACAATTCTGATTTCAATGTTCTTGTTATATCCTACTTTAGTGAAGTAAAATATCTACATAGTATGAAGAGTTACTATTGTCAATGAATACACTAGGAAAATGAAGCTATACTTTGGTGAAAATCGAAATTAACTATATTTATTGTCTTGTTAAATATACCTTGGATTGACTTGAATATGAAAATTACTACCAATTGTTGTTATTTCAATTTTCTTTTTTGATGGTGTTTCATATTCATGATTTTCAATACGTAACGATTGAACACCATCACCATATAATGCATGAAGTAAACATGTTATACGAGTTTTTTTACCAGATCCACTTGGACCAAATATTAAAAAATGTGGAAAATCACCGCTGGCTACAATTGTTTGTAATAATTCTGCTTGTTGCAATTGATAATCAAGTTCGTCAAATGTTTTTGGACGATATTTATCACACCAAAGACTCATCTGAAAAATAAATATTTCGAATTTCCTACCTAGAACGAATCTAAATGAAATTTTTTTATTAGATTTCTATTGCAAGAAAAAGATTGACCCGAGGGCTGAAATTTGTTCTATGCACCTAGTATATCTAAATCGTATTCTCTATTCAAACATCATATCGAATAGAAATTCGTTTGGCTAATATATGGTGATGTGAACTATTCTAATTGGAAATATTCGATATTGATCATGGCTGTAATTCGAACATCATGGTCAAAATTTCAAGTATTTAGAAGTCATAGGAAAGTGTTCGTCTCTAGTATTGGATCATTGTCCTTATATTGATATGATAGCATTTGGAAACTACCATTAACTGATGTTTTCTTCTGCTTATTATAATGTGTAATTTTTTTTTCGTAATGAAAAATAAAATAGAATGTTGCTAGATCCTAATATGTCAGTTTATTGTCTAATAAACAGAAAAACAAATTACCAAAACCAACTAAATAGAAATACAATGATACTTTTAAAGATCAATCGATGTATCTATTGATGCATAAAACCAATCAGAAAGATACATTTCAAAAAATTATGTAAAGAGGATAAGGTAAAAATATTTGGAACGATAGATGCCGTTCCATAGTGCTGTGCTCTACTTTCATATTAAGGGCAAACTAGGTTCGATCGATCGATAGATAGAGTGAGTGTGCATAACATAAACGTGTTTGTTTATTTAATAAACTTAAAGGAATTACACTTGTTATACCAAAACGTATGCATGCATGTATATATATAATATATAAGTAACATCAGAGAAGTAGAAGAACGAAAGAAAAGGAAAGAAGAATAAAGATGAACAGTTACATGTATATATAGATGCCATATCATAATATACAGCAAATATAATCCTGTTTATCAATCTAAATAGCGATTAAAAATAACTTCAAATTTTTCTTGTTCACCAGATGTTTTCGCTGGTTCTCCATTTTTCTTAATGAATGCATGTAATTCTTCAAATGTTGCCGTTCCAGCTTCAATTTTTTTACCAATATCTGTCTCATTATATGATGCATATCTTTGTTGAACTAAAATGTCATACTTCTTATCTTCAAATAAACGAGCCATTTTACGTAAAGCCAAAGCAAAACAATCCATGGCACCAATATGTGCTATGAACATATCTTGAAGATTTGTCGATTCACGGCGAACTTTACAATCAAAACTAAACAGTAAAAGAAAACGAGTTGGCCGCTCAATCATTATGTGACTAAAATGAGGAACTAAGGAGAATTACTGTTTCGAAGCTTATTTAGTTTATATATGAACTGACAGTTTTTCTGAACTTATCTATTGATACCATAAATTAATTTTTCGCTGCATAAGAAAAAGTCATCGACTTGAAGGGCTACTCGATACCAGAAGCTAGATAGTGATCAGTTATCTTATTTGCTTCACTCCATCGCAGATGAAAGACGCACTGTCGTAAGCTACCGTTTCAGTTAATAGTTTCGCTTTTTTGTATGCACCATACAACAGCCGTAACCGATCGGATACTCAACTTTTCAGCCGTGTACAATCGTTTTTGAAAAACAATTTTCAAAGCTACTATTTATGGGACAATGTCTGTCACACTATTTCCTGATTTCTTCAAAAGCAGAAAAAAAATCAATAATATACTTTAAACCACCAGGAGCAAGTCCACCTTGAGCTATAACTGTTTTCATAACGAAAGCACAATCCCGTAGATTCATCGGAAATTGATCTGTATCCCAACCAAGTGACGAATCGCCAGTATTTGAATCGATTGAACCAAGCATACCATAACGAGAACACATTTCAACATCATGTTCATATGCATGACCAGCCATAGTTGTATGATTAGGTTCAATATTAAGCTAATAAAGATAATACTTATCAATAGAAAAGATGAAACTACCAATCAATAGTTATTCTTACTTTGAAATCTTTATTTAAACCATAATAATTGAGAAAACCCATTACAGTTTGAGCATCATAATCGTCTGATAAGATCCAAATAAAAATACGATCAATAAAAGAGAAAAAATCACCTACATTGATGTTTAGTTGGTTCCTTTGGTTTTGGTTCAATCAGTAATTGTCCTGTGAAACCAATTTTCTTTTTATGTTCAACGGCCATTCGTAAAAATGCTGCCAAATGATCTAATTCTTTTCGAACATCCGTATTGAGTAATGACATGTAACCTTCGCGTCCACTAGATAAATAAATTTAAAAAAGAAAACTTTGCTTTAGATTTATTTCAATTTTCTTTGTCAATAAAATCTACCCCCAAAATACATAATTTTCACCACCTAATTCATGTGTCACTTCCATTGCTCTGAAACAACAAAATAAAAATGTATTGAAATATTAAAATTTTCATTCGTACTTTTTAACTTGAGCAGCAGCATAAGCAAAAACATGTGCATCAGGATTTGTTGCTGCACCATTCATATATCTTGGATCAGCAAATAAATTTGCTGTACCCCATAAACATTTAATTCCTGTTTGTTTTTGTAATTCTTTTGCTAATTGAATAATTTCATCTAAATTTTTTTCTGTTTGTTCAATTGTTTCACCTGCTGGTGCTATATCACGATCATGAAATGTAAAATATTTTACACCGAGTTTCGTAAAAAACTCAAATGCTGCTCGAAGACGATCTTTTGCAATTTGCATCTCATTTCCTGATTGATCCCATGGGCGATCAAATGTTGGCGCGCCAAACATATCAGCACCAATACCACGAAATGTATGCCAATAACATACAGCAAAACGAAGCCATTCATGCATTGGCTTACCCAAAATAATCTCATCTTGATTATATTGTTTAAATACTAGTAAGTCATCGACTGATGCTTGCGGATTATATTCTATCGGTTTAATACCTACAAAGAATTCATTCGAAGTAGCAGACATCTGTTTTTTTTCTTCTTCTTCTAAGATAAAAAGCACGATTAAGTTACTTTTATATTGGTATACGTATTATGCGTACAATGTAGAGCAAAATGAACGAACACACTAAACAGTTAAATCACCAATGATAGTGGAGGATGTGCCTCCATCATGTACGCACAAGCATAATTGGAAATTGGGACAAATTGAAGATGTCGGTTCCATGTGTACACGATTTCTAATAAGATATCATTGCATAATAGATTTTCATAATTAGAAAATCTTTTGAAGGAACTCCTATGAGAAAATTGTCTGATCCTGTTATATTAGAACTAAAAATTTTCGAAACAGCAATAGTAGCATTAACTATGCTGAAAATATCTGAAACTAAACGGAACTATTAAAAATACAGAAATATTTCATCAAGAATTTATTTTAAAGAAGCAGCCCTAGAGCATGTGTTGAGCTCAGGGTATCCATCGTATACTGAGAGAGCCTTAGCAAGGCACTCGATATGGGTACGTTGAAAATTCTGAGTAATCATGCTGATGTAAGTACTGCATTGGGTACCCAAGTTATCATTAATTTTTCTTGAAAGGTATCGGATGATTATTATATGACATTAAATCAATTTTCATGTATGCAAGAAGTTTTTATCTGATAATTCAAACAATTATATATGAAAATCTAGAAATTAAAATAAGAATAACTTTAACATTTTTGATTTCTATAATGTCTTACAAGAATCATTTCTTTGCGCTTCATAACTTTAATTTTATTCGATAACAAGTGTTCCTACTGCTGCGAAGTTTCCTGCACATCGATGAGATTGACAAGTTCATATGATTGACTTCGGAAAATAGTTTGAATAAATTAATGGCGTATTTTTTTTTTGTTTTACTCAAGATCTTAGGTACAGATCCCAGATCGATGATTCCTGACGCAGTATTCCGGGAATTTCTCACGAAAAACCACAGGAAACACATCGTTTCCGAAGGGAACCAACCAGGATTTGCCAGGAATTCGACGCTGTAATCCGGTGGTCATATCCGGCTGCTGACTTTGCTAGGGCACTGGCAGTTCTGGGTGGAACCGGATAAATCTAATCACCGAATCCATTTGTAGGAATACTGTTTGCATGTTCGTTGATTTCCAGTGTTCACCTGCGGGAACCGGCCAGGACGTCTCGACCTGGGATATATCTGATACGATCAAGATATGAAAAGTTTTTAAAACAACAAGAAATACGCAATGACGATTGTTCATAATGGAGAAGAAAAACGAATCATTTTAATATTTATCGAGTTATTGAAAGACATAAACTTAAAGATAGAAGATAAAGTAAAGAGGTAACATATAGAGGTAAAACAAAAGAATGTTACATCCGAAAACTATTGTTAGAAAAAGTGATGCGCCCTTTAGCTTGTTGAGTGTGGAATGAGTTCTTTTCTACACATCCAATGGATTTTGACGTTCTAAGTTTTAGCTTCTGAACGATCAATCGAATGGAAAACGAGGAATATTTCTGATAGTGAAATCAAGCTATATAGATTTATCTTCTTTTTCTATCGATTTATGTGACGACCCAATAGTGATAGAGATTAACTCAAATAAGCTGGAAAAGTTTATTAGCATAATACTAAAAGTCTCTGATTATGAAACGGCAGCTAATTCATCGCCATTCGATGTGTTTAGACCATATGACATTGTCAGTTATTTTTATTTATTTATTTATAAAAAGACAGATATTTACTCTTAATCAACGGATTTTATTTTCGAATAAAATATTTAAAAGAATGACAAAACAAATCTCAGAAATATGCATATTTAATAAATACTCCGGGAAAAGTTCTTACAAATTTGATGAATCAATTGACTGAAACGATTGAGGATCACAATTTTATTTTACTGATACAGAAAAAATTCAAACACGTCTAGGGCATAAACAATTGTTCCTCTTGATTTGTGTAATCAACATTAGAATTCTTTTATTATTCCATGAAATAAAGAATTTATCGTGCTTTTGAGGATGTTCTTAAGTGTCTTTTGTTCATTTCGTTCACTTTCTAATATATACAATAACATTCACATTCAACGTGAATCGAATCGATTCAAATACGAATGAGAAATTAATCATTCATTTCAACTTTTGCAAAGCAATAAAAGGTAAAAGAAAAACAATTTCAATATTTTTCTTCCTACTTATCATTTTCAGAGAACGAAGAACATTATTTATAGCAACTACACATGTGACCATTTTGTGTAGACGAGTGCCTGATGAAATCATTTCATCGTATTTACTCAAAAATAGTTGATGACAATGTTGTTAGAATCCTTAGCCAACGAATTATTTGTTAATATATTCGAATATCTAAACACTGCTCATCTGTTGCAAACATTTCATGGTCTCAACTCTCGTTTCGACCATCTTCTCAACATCTTTTTTCGAGCCAACCGAAATCTAGACTTCCGTTCTATTTCCAAGTCGAAATTCGATATAGTTTGTCAACATATTGTTCCAACGATTATTGATCGCATTATTTCAATTCGACTCTCCGATGATAATCAAACTCCACAACAAATCGATCTTTTTCTTTCACAATTTTCATTGTCTCGTCAATGTATTGAACTGCGATCACTTTCACTCTATCAGATTCACTCTAAACAGACGACCACAAGAATTTTATCAGACATTTCCTGCCTTCAAAATCTCAATTATCTCACCATTGACACTATGTATATCGAAGAAGAAAATATTTTCTCGCAAATGCTTGATGTTATTTGGGGTCTACCTGCACTGACTCATTGCTGTATCATAAACATGAAATGGAAGCCTCCCGCTAATTTTAACTATGGAACAGTGATCTCATCAACTCTTGAACATGTGTCTCTCACTGGTGAATACATTAGTTTGCACCAATTGACTTGTTTATTCCAGAATACACCGTTTCTGCGAACTCTTGCTGTCGGAATCAACAAAGATTATGAGAGAGGAGATGTGTTAGCCACTATTCCTTCGATGATTACATTGACAATTCATTGGGCCGTAAATTCTACGATTGTGTTGACCAATTTTTTAAAAAAGATGCCTAATTTACGCCGACTGAAAATCAAATTAGAATTGACTCAACTAAGTTTGAATGGAAATCAGTGGAAGGAATTCATTCTCGATTACTTACCTAAATTGAAAGATTTTCATTTTAACATGAAAATTTTCATACCTAGTGAAAGAAGTCCAATAGAAAAAATAATCGATAACCTATTGAATTCATTTCGAACTTTCTTTTGGCTCCATGAACGTCAATGGTTTGTTCGATGCGACTGGAGCTTGGAGAATAGACATTCATTTGCAAGCTTTTATACAGTACCGTACGCTTTTGATACTTTCTCTTATTACAATAAGACCATTAGTAAATCAACTTACGATGATATCGATACATTGGTTTACACTAATGTATGCAGTCTGTCGTACAACTCCTCATTTTCTAAATCTACTTCTTTTCCTTCTGTTCGCTTCTGTAATGTTCAGCATCTCAAATTAAACTGCACGGGGACAGATCAACCTCTATCTGTTATTCCCAAACTTGATAGATTGACTTCGCTTGATTTATCGCTGTGTAAAGATTGGTCTTTATGTCAACTTGAAACTTTACTAGATAGTGCACCTAATCTATACTCAGTTATCTTTAACGAATTCGCTTGTCTGCAAATTCAGTCTATTAACGTCAGGAGCAAATCAATTCGTCGACTTGTTTTGAAAGGATATTTCGAAAATATAAGATGCAAAGCATTCGTTCGTTCTCAATTGGGAGGTCTTTGTGAAGTACTTGTAATTAATCTTACGGATCGAACAACCATCCTTGAACTTATTAATACGATGGCTAATCTTCGATCGTTGAATTGCAAATGTGCTGATGACAAACGGAAGCAAACCAATCAATATTCAAATCCTACAAACGATGAACATATCACTTGGTTACAACAGAATCTGCCATCTAAACATTCGATTACTCGAGACTGGCGTACAGGGCATATTCGAATATGGATTCATCGATAACTAGAAACGATTTAAATCAGACGCGTAATGAAGAACAAATCAAGAAGTGAAGCAATATATTTCTTGAACTATGGAAACATTTTATTTAATAATTGCCAAATAGTCAGTTCTTCATTTGATTGGTGATGTTTTTCTTCTTCTCTAAAACCAACTTCTTTTTGTTTTCTTTTATTCAAGAATTTTAGAGTTCCGTACTCGAAGTTTAACAAACTCATATTTAAGCAGATCGGCATTCATTACAGGAAATAGTTGTTTGAAGTTGAATATCAATCATTTAGTCTTATTATGATTCTTCATACGTAAGAGAAATAAAAACATAAAACTCAAACATTTAAAAATTAGTCCATATCTGGCTAATCAGGTATTCCGTAAAGATGTGCAATTTCGCATTCCATTGAGAAGTTTCGATTCATTTGTATTTTATGATAAAGTTTCTCGTCGGTTCTGATCACAAGTGATCATAGTTGATTTTTCAATTTAATTGAAACTTTGTGCGGTTTTGACCTAATATTATTTCATATGCCACAATTAAACAAATGATCATTTTACTATTGGTTTATTTATTTATCTTGAAAATGAAATGTTTAGTTATGTTGATTATTGTTTAGTGGTTGAAAACAAAAATCAGCATTATATTTATTCATATCCATATACATTGAGACACTTGAAATGTTACAATTTCATGAGTATTATTTTCCTTTCATTTTCTCAATCATTTTCATAGATGAAAACATTGAGTTTATATAATATGAAACCGAAAAAACACCGAAACTCTAGAGCAATCATTGAATACCGCCATGTTAATCATTTATTATGCTATGTGTTGTTCATGATGATTGTATTAAAAAGTTTCTACGTTATTCTAATATATTTCTAAGAAATTTGAACTTGAATATAGATCTTTAAAAAAGTGGCACATCATTTTAAAAGGCATACAAAACGAATTAATGACTGCTGATGGTAAATTTAAAATGACTCAATGCTTCAAAAAAAAATTTTCTCATACCGGAGTACTAAATATGATTATTGTGAACTTTTATTTGAATAAGATTTATTTCTATAGTATTTGATTGAAAGAAATCAAAATTGATGTAGCTAGACATCAGAACGATCACACTCAAAGTATTGTCTCCGTGGACCACGCCTTTATGAGTACTCACAGTACATAAAGTTTGAAATTTTTGTTGATAATAATAGTATACTAAACGGTGTATGAGAATTATAAGATAAATTCTTTTAAGTTACATCGAGTTGCGTCATATCTGAAATTGAAACATGATTTGAGTTACACCCTTTACAACAAATTTCTTAAGAATTCGAACAAGAATTTGACCACCTATGTCAATCCCATACAAAGAAATTTTTTTCTAGAATAACGATCTTCATCCTGTTTGTAATCTTCGAATTCAGTCAAGAAAATTGCAATGTAATCGTTTTTCTCTTGATTTTATTATGGGCTCTAAGTATCTGCAACGTATTTATTTACTTGCCTTATCTTAATCATAAAGCAAGGTTCTAATCAGTCAGTCTCCGTTGTTTTTTTGCTTACTTTTTTTGAATCTGCATCTAATCAGAATGTGTGTACAGTATGAAAAAGAAGCAAAAATCATAACTATGAAAGAGCGAAAGAAAAAACGACTAGACTATTTTATCTGAAGGACATTTTTTCAATAGTATTCCTCTTGTCTTTTCATCACACGCGCCGTAAACAAGCTGGTAGATTTATATATATATCGAAAATAAATATCAGATTGAATTATAATAATGCACACTGTTCACAAGAACACAGTGACGTATTTACCTCTTGAATCAAATATTTTCTATATAAACTGTAGAAGAAAAAACAAACATACTTAAGAAAAAATAAACAGTAGTCATACACAAAGCAAAATAAAGTTAGTATCATCAGTTTCATCATTATATAGTGTTTTAAAAAGGGAAAGCATTCAAACGTAATGAGTATCGCTATTCGAATATGATTAATTAGATCAATTAAAAGAATCCCTGAACTTTGGTCGACAGTAAAATGTCGAAAATTGAGTAGGGATTTATGAAAAATGTCGTGTTCAGAAAAAAAACCAAGTACTTTTATTCAAGTTAAATGTTTTGTATATTAAAAAATAAAACCGAACGGCAAGCAAAATACTTTGAAACATTATTTTATCGATGTTAAAGAATGTTCTTATTGAATCTAGCCAAATAATTCTGATCTATATCAGTATGAACATATACGCCACAATCTTTAACCACACACACCCAATATTTTTTATTGGGCCTTTTTTGTTGCATTTGTATATGTGTTGATTCATTATTAAAAGAGGTTGTCCCTT
>OENM01000245.1:95386-112676 GCA_900239745.1 Rotaria magnacalcarata
TAACATATTCATCGAATATCTTTCAAAACACTTTCTTTTAGAATTTTTATAAATTTCTTTCGACATTTTGAATTTTAGACATTTTACTGTCGACCGAAGTTGAGTTTACCCAATTCAAATGGACGCATTTAAAATAAGTGTTTAACATCTAAATGGCAGCAAAGCGGCTTCTCTAGAACATTAAATGATATAGTTATAGACTTATCTGAAGTCGCATTCAATTATATCTTACATAGAAAGTAAAACCATTCATAAATTAATCTTATGCTAAATCAATCGTAATTATATGAGTTGTATATAATTTGTGACAACTATTTATAGCTTCGTCTTTCAAGAACTTCTTCTCAGGTTATGTTTGCACTGGTTTCCAGTATAAATGATTGTTTGATAGACAAGGTTAATTTCTAAAATGTAGTTGCATAGGTGTAATCAATTAATTAAACCTGCAAGACATAGTATAATATTGGAAACTAAAAAAGATTTAGAACGAAACAAAGAGTTTAGAGAATCGATAATAAATGCGAACCTCATTTTCTAAGAATAACACTTTTGCTCATGCATTCTTTTTCAGCTTCAAGGTGTACTTACTTATCTATATTTAACCGACTATTTATATCTATATTCATATCTGCTTACTCAAAATAAATTGTAAATGAATAAGTTTTGTTATTCTGTAAATTAATTTGAGCAAAAGGAAAACTAGACGACACAAAAAGGAAGAAATATTGTGTTTGAACGCAATTTTTAAAGAATAATTATATAACACAGAAGCTATTCTTAATTAGCAGTGTTTGATGAGAGAAACCGTTTTGTTTCTTTTGACAAAACACTACGGTGCAGGTACGTCATTTTGAATATGATGAATCTTTTAACAAACACAAGCAGTTATATTCGCTTTTTTCTGTCATCTACAAAAAATACTCAATTCAACAACTAGATTTAGCTAAATATTCCACTTCAAGCTTGTATTTCGTCTAATTCAATTTCGTTCAGTGTTATAGGTAATGTTCTATGACAGAAAACGTTAATCAATCGTGAACTCGATGGACCGACTACGAAAAAATGTCTCTGATCCTAGAAAGATGTAGAAATATCAATAAGAAACAAGTTATCTAGAGAATATTGACAAACATTTAAAATTGATTGGTGACAATTAGAAACATTTTTTTAGAGCTTATTTCTACGTCAATATTACTAATAGTCAGTAATGTTGTAAGATGCCAAGTGTTGTCAACGATATTGATTCGGTATGTTCTAAAGCTTTTTTTTGTTTATTAAAAAAGCAATTTCCAACTAATTCTTGAGCAATATTATAAAAAAAATAAGTTACTTTTTTTTAGTGCATATGAAGTTTGTACGTAATAAATATAAATATATATAAAGTTATCTGCTATTTGAGATATCTCCGACTTTATTTTTTGAAAAGAAATTCACAATCGATGACTCAAAAACTAATTTATATACAAAACTTTTTATACCTATATGACTGCCTCCTTACAAGTACAGTTTCTTAAATAATATTTTTATGTTGTAGATAGAAGATAATACCATGAATGATGACAGTTCCATTACTGTTGAGCGTTCACTGGATAAGCGAGTTACTAACTTTAACGGTGGCCAATGCAAGAACGTAGCAAAAAACCAACCTAGCTCAAAAAACATTTTAAATTTTAGTGACAACCTGAACAAGTCACCAAAGAATTCGCAATTTTTGTAAATATATATCTTTCAATGTTGTTTTATAATCACATTCATAGAATATTTTCCTTAGGGAATATTCCCTGTGGTCAAGAGGCCGATGCGCAAAAGCTGTGGGTACATCGGCTATGTTTACAATCATAGCGTTGACTGTTGGTGTACTAATAATTTCTTTCACTTCACCAAAAGCGACTCGTACGTTCTCTTAATATTGTTATATAAGCCATAATTTTGTACGCGACTTAAAGTTTCATCGAAGATATTTCTCAAAAACTGAAAATAGATAGTTCTTTACACTACTTAAGTTCATCTTCACTAATATATTGTGGTACAATCATGTAGAAAGAGTGAATCAATTGACCTGCATTCCCTTAAGTATTTCCATGTAGTTATGCTCATCGCTATTCCCAAGGCTTCGTTGCATAAATCCTTATATTTTGTTTTTTATTAGAATCATCAGTCAACAATACTGATTGAATCGCTGATTGCATTTCCCAAACGAACAGTTTTTATATTCATTTAATTCTGTAACTATGATATATGTTTTTAGCGAATTCTGCAGCGCATGAAAGTGAAAGTGAAAGAGAAGGAACAGAGTAGTGACCTGAAACATTTAAAAGCATAAATCAGATTCTATATGAATTAGAAGAAACTAAGTGAACCTCTTTAAAATGACGTTTTACAATTGTGTACAAGTAGATTACCAGATCTACCTTTGATATAATCTATTATAGAACTTTTCAAGACTCTTACAGCTTATCACTTTTCATGCGTTGTTTAGTTCAAAAGTGCAAACTAAATTTCATAGCAATGTCTCCCACTCCAATTGATTACAACTATGGACCTTGATCTGTCGCCGTTGGTGATTTCAATAACGATACTTCTTTGGATATGGCTGTTGCAAATCACATTGTTAACATTATTGCTATTTATCTTGGACATATGGATATGGATGCCACTTTTTCCAATGAAAAAGAGTATACAACAGGTACTGGATCAACTCAGTACATGGTCGCCATCGGTGATTTTAATAATGATGATCTATTAAATATTGCAGTGGCAAATTCTGGCACTAACAATGTTGGTATATTTCTTGGATTTGGGAATGGCTCTTTCAAGACACAAATAGAACTTTCAACAGGTTCAGCTCGTTCAATTGCGATTTCTCTAGCTGATTTCAATAAAGACACATCGCTTGATATTGCCACTGTTGATTATGGCACTCATAGTATAAGTATATTCTATGGATATGGCACTGACTACTTTTCGACGCCAAGTAGATACTCAACAGGCTATGATTCTTTTCCTTCTGCATTGGCCATTGGAGATTTCAATAGCGACCACTATTTAGATCTTGCCATTAGCAATTATGGTACAAATAATATTGGTATATTCCTTAGCAATAAGAATCGTACTTGTACAAATCAAATAATGTTTTGAACTAGTCATGATTCTCATCCATATTCAATTGCTATTGGCGATTTCAATGATGACACTTTCCTCGATATCGCTGTTGCTAATCATGGAATTAATAAAATAGGCATACTTATAGGTAATGGCTACGGAAATTTCGTAAGTAAATTCAATTATTCCACCGATCCTGCTTGTCCATACTCGATTGGCTCAGGTGGTTTTAATCAAGACGATCGATTGGATATAGCCATCACAAATGATGGAACTAACAATATAGCCCTATTTTCTTGGTTATGGGAATGGTACGTTTGCCGAACCGATCATGTAATCAACTGGAGCTTTCTCTTCGATATCATTTATTATAGGAGATTTTAACAAAGATCATCGTCTAGATACTATTGCCGTCAATAATGACGCTGGTGCCATAGATATTCTTCTTGGTTACTTTGAAGACTTTTCAAGTCCACTGGTGTATTCAATTAGCTCTGGTTCACTGTATATAGCTGTTAATGATTTCAATAACGACACCAAACTTGATTTATCTGCGGTTAATGAACGAAGCAGCGATGTGAATATTCTTCTCGAATATGGTAATGGGTCTTTTTCAGATGAAATCATGTATTCAACTGGCTCTTGGCCACAATCTCTCGCTGTTGGTGACTTTAATAACGATACTCGAATAGATCAAGTTGTTGTCAATATGGATAGCGATTATGTGAGTATTCTCCTGGGATATGGTAATGACTCTTTCGAAAATCAAACCAGATATTCAACTGGCTCTTCTCCCTATTCTGTAGCTGCTAGTGACTTCAACAAAGACAAAAGAGTGGATCTTGTTATCACCAATGCGGGTGACAACAGTATAAGTATCATGCTAGGATACGGTAATGGGCCATTCCAAAATCCTATCAGGTATTCAACTGGCTCTTCGCCAAAATCGGTAATTGTTGGCGATTTCAACAATGACACCCAGCTGGATTTCGTTGTAGTTCACGCAGGTAGTAATGATGGAAATGTTTTTCTTGGTTATGGTAATGGCTCTTTTGAAAGTCCAATCAAATTTCCCACTGACTCTTACCAATCATCTGTAGCTGTTGGTGATTTTAACAACGATAATCGACTGGATATTGTTGTCACCAATCTTGTTGGAAAAGCTGTTAGTATCCTTCTTGGTTATGGTAATGACTTATTTGAGAATGAAATCGCATATTCAACAGTGTCTTCGTCGTATTCTGTAGTTGTTAGTGATATTAATGAAGATCATAGATTAGATATCGTTGTTGCAAATCCTGATAACGACAATATCAGTATATTCCTACAAGATACTAACAGAATCCTTGAAAACGAAATGAGCTTTTCATCTAGTGACACAGGCGGCGGAACGTTTTGAATTTAGGGGAGGCTCAAATTTTTTCAACGAACGATAAAAAGTCGACATTTGGAGAGAAGATAGACTTTCAAAATTCATTGTCACAACTTTGATTGAAAAATTTTTCTGTATTGATCTATTTATATGGCTGCAGAACAATCGAAAATTCTGTTTCTAGTCAAGAATCACTTAACGCATCCCCAGAGTCCCCACCAATTTTGGATTTTTTAGAAGGGCCTGTCATGAGTTCCCGAGAAGTTAAGAAAAATATGAAAAATTTCTATCGAGACTATCAAAAATCTACGTAAAAATCCGAAGNTGTCTTCAAAAATTTGTAAAAGATTTCTAAAAACTGAGTGGATAGTGTCTTAGAAATTCCAAGAAACTCTCTATTCACTTCTCGAGATTTCTATGGCACTTTCCAGTCATTTTTTAGAAATCCCTTACGAATTTTCGAAGGTACTTTCGAATTTTTACGTAGGTTTTTGATAGTCTCGATAGAAAGTTTTCAAACTTTTCTTAACTCGTCGAGGACTCACGACAGGGACTGCCTGGGGGATTCATTAGGTGATTCTCGACTAGGGACTATACTATCAAAATTTTTATTGCTTTATCAACATAAGCATAAAAAAATCTTAAACTTTGACTAAAGCAAACATATCCTAAGTACAAAAACTATTGTTCATACTCAGTAACGTCTTTTCTCTAGTTTCTTGCAATACACTCAGAACAAATGCTCTTCATGTCTAACTGATCTAGTTTTCCTTAATGAATATGAGAAATAAAGGCATGATTAAAGCATTGTTGTGTCATTATTGATCGTATATATCTTTATTCCATTTATAACACTGAAGCATCTCTGAGCCGTGCCCAAGTGAATCAATCCGATAACGAATCCCATCGGATTCTATGGGAGTCCTACCATCCGACGAAATCCCGATAGTTTCCTTGCGCCTTCCGAAGAGCTCCGTCGAATTCCAATAGGAACCGATCCGAACTCATCGGATCCTAGGCTAGAATTCATTCTCCTGGGAAGCCGTTGAAGTGAGATTTGTTAACTATAAATGCAATAATTTACAATATTCATGAAACAGATTTCCTAATATATTGTAAGTTAAGTAAATCACGACGAAATCTGTATTCTTGTCAAATATCTGAGCCACCCGAAGCCTCCCCAATTGGTTTTTAGGGGAGGCTTGAGCCTCCCCAAGCCTAATGGCTCCGCCGCCTATGTCTAGTGATGCCTCTGAACTACGATACGTTGTTGTTGTTGATATGGATAATGACACTCAACTTGATATCATTGTGGCTAATTACGGAACTAATAATATGGGCATTCTTTTTGGCTATGGAAATNGGGCTTTCTTAAAGCAAATGATGATTAGTACTGACTCGAATTCTCACCCATCGTGCATTGCTATTGGTGATTTCAATGATGACACTCAACTGGATATTGCGGTGGTAAATGACGGCACAACGAATACAGATATTTTTCTTGGATTTCTAGATATAATATCCTATCCAACTGGATCTGCTCCATTCACTGTAGCTGTTAGAGATTTTAATAACGACACCCAACTGGATCGTGCCGTCGTAAATGGGAACGACAATGATATGAGTGTTCTTCTTGGATATGGTTGGTAATGGGTCGTTTGTCAATGAAATCAGATATTCAACAGGTACCTTTCCATTGTTTCTGGTTGTTGCTGATTTCAACAATGATAACCAACTGGATATCATTGTCGCCAACCGTGGTAGCAGTAATGTAAGTGTTCTTCTTGGATACGGTAACGGCTCCTTTGCCAATCAAATTACGTATTCAACTGGATCATCACCATTCTCGATAGCTGCTGGTGGTTTCAATAACGACAACCGATTAGATGTCGTAGTCGTCAATAGCTATACTAATGAAGTCAATATTCTACTTGCAACTATTAATACTGTGTTGAGCATAAAGTTCGCGGTCACTTGCACAAAATTCTTTTTTACGCATAAGTTTATTCAAAACCCATAACAATTATTCTTCAAAATACAACCCATCATTCTCAATGACCTTACGCCAGCGTTCTGCAAGTTGCCGAATCTGATCTCGATACCAGTGTGGCTCCTTGGACTCAAAGAATTCACGACACGCTGCTTCGACTTGATCAAAAGTTTCGAATCGTTGTCCTCGAAAAAAGTGCACCATTGAACGAAACAGCCCATAATCAGAAGGAGCAAGGTCGGGACTGTAAGCCGGATGCGGCAGAACCTCTATACCATCAAGTAATTTTTGCAAGTGACCGCGAACTCTTTGCTCAACACAGTATAGAGTTGGTACAACGAAGCACACTTGTGACAGGCGACGGTTTACGACCAAGATCGTTTGTGGTGGGTGATTTTAATAGCGATTCTAGAATGGATATTGCACTGGCTAATTCAGGTTCTCAAAATATTGAAATTTTTCTCGGATACGGTAATTTGTGTCTTTTGTCAGTCATGCAATATATTCAGTTGGTGTGAATCCAACTTCAATAGTGGCTGGTGATGTCAATAACGATAGTCGACTGAATATTGTCGTAGCTAACTATGGTTCCGAGAGTGTGAATATTATTATGGGAAATACTGATGGAAGTTTTACAAATCAAATAACCTATTCAACTGGCGCTGGATCTTTTCCATCCTCTGTGACAGCTGCTGATTTGAACAATGACAACACAGTAGTTATTGTTGTTACTAATCAAGGCACCGGTAGATTAGGTGCGTTCCTCGGATTTGGTCATGGAACATTCTCAATTATAATTCTATTTTCGATGAAACACGGATCAGATCCATTTTGTGTTATCACTGGCGACTCTAACGATGGCAGAACGCTTGATTTTGCCGTTGCAAATAATGGCACTGACAGTTGATCTATTTTTTTTAGAGAATTGTTAATTTAGAATCTATACTATACCTGGCCTCCGATTGCACTTTTTTAAAAATATAGGAATCCTTAGAGGATCAAGGTTGTCAAAAATATAGGATTTTCGATAGAAAAATGACAAAAAAGAGGACATTTTATACACCGCTTCTGTTCAATTGTTTTGGTGTTTTTTAACTGCTCTGCTCGAAAATTGTTTTAATGAAGCTGTTATAAACAGTTCAATCGTAGCCAAGATCCTTATATAATTTTTTCTACTGAAATAAGTCGCTGATTCGAGGATCATTATAAAAGTTTTTCACAAATCGATAAATCAACAGTAAAGTAGACCATAAGCTTTGAAAAATCAAATACATGAAAAAGACAAATACTATTTCTCATAATTAAAGGAGGCGTTTCAGATTACGGACATGACTTCCCAAAAAAATCTCAACCTAATTTTATTGACCTGATAATCAGCGTTCATCGCTTATTATTTTCCACAAGTTTATTTTGTATTTTATCAAGACTCAATTTTCCCTGGTAATAAATAAGTGTAAATGAAAATGCATATACGCACGATGGCGTAAAATTTCACGGGCTTTCAGAATATGTCGTTACTTTTTAAGAATATGTTGTTTTGGTAACAATATCCTTAAAATACAGAGTGCAAATTATTTTTTCCAGAAGTATATATATACAGCTTTTACATATAACTAAAACTTCACTAATAACCCAAAACTAGTTCATGATCACTTTATGAATTCCTTTTTCTCTTGAACTATTTTGTATTTTGCACTTAATATTATACAATTTCTCAGCCAGCCCACTAAATAGGCGAAAGGAAAAATACTGTTTAAAACAAATTTCACTATAATACAGGAATTCGTTCAAAACACATGATTATACACATTAAAAGTTTGTTTTTTGTCGTCTTAAGACAATAGCGAAATTAAGAGGTTTTCGGAAATTTTCTACTCTTTTCGATAAAATATAGGGAAAATAGGAATTTTGAGGAAAATATAGGACAAAAATAGGTTTGTTTTGAAAATATAGGAATTATAAGAAATATAGGTCGAATCGCAGCCCAGCTATACTATTTTATTTTTCTTGGCTATTGATTTGAAGGTGTGCAGCTACTCTCAGTGAAGTCGACACACATTCCTGTTTCAAACTTCTATTATAAAATCATACAACAACATTACTAGTTTCAGAATCAAATGTATTAAGAATAACGCATGTGATCCCCAGCTTATTCTTGAGAGTACTTATACATTTTATACTGAAAGAAAACTATTGTGAGCTTGAGATAAATGGTCAACATTGCCTAATCAAGATTTCAACATAAAATATTATGTAATTAACAAAATAAGTTTTCCGTACATTAAGAAATCGAATGATTTCGTTTAAGTTTTTAGTTCATCAATAATAAAATGTTTAAAATTAAAACTTAAAATGTTGACCATGATAGTCAGTCAACTTAGCACTCGTATATGAATCCTATCTGGAAAATGTTGTTCTATATAAAGTATAAATATTGGAATGATATACGAGACGTTGCTCTGATTTCTATATCATATCTTCACTTTTCTTTCAAAGATATGGAAATTATAGGGATCGATTTAAAAGTCATAAATTATCTTTCATAGATTTTGAGATTTGAAATTGAGTTAGCTTGCATTTACATATGCAAGATAAAACTGACGATAATACTAAAGTAATGATCCAAGTAAAAAACCTCCAGCTCAAACACGATTATCAGAACATATCTATTCATTAGCATTTCTAGTGGTGACAACTTAGAAAGATGGTTTTAAACATCCTTTAGTGTCTCTCGCGACCATTTTTCTGTGAGAATCTACACTTACTTGTGTATTGAGTTCGTCATTTTTATTTCGTATATGTAAGCATTTGTTTGCCTCAGTTTGTTTTACCAGAAATCAGCTCACAACTCACTTGTATCCGGCGATCACATCATGCAGTATTTACATCGATTCTACAAGTACCAAGAACATCATGACATTCAACGACTTTCATTAATATATATTTTTCCTTTCTATATGTCCTGATGATTAACAGGTTTTATTAAAAATCTTTTATCATAGATGCAACTGATTTATAACACTAGATTTATTTTGTAAGTATATGTAGTTCATAATCCCATTTCAGCAATCTAATCACTACTTTGAATAAAAGTCTATAACAAATATGTACCATAGCAGTAAATGTCAACCGAAATTGGTGTTTTTTTCTCGAAAAATATTACTAAATCGCCATCAATTAGATAATCAAGTATTTTGCTTTGTCTGTTGATTATTCGAACTATTTTCTAGATTCATATAGAGGCTGAATAGTTTCATTCAATCATATACTCATCCACGGTCTAGTCTGAGTATGGACATATTTAAGCATTGCTAGATAAAAAAAGAGTTAATTTCGGAAATTATAAAAATGGAATAGATTTGAGAAAAATTGAGTAAAACAATACTGTCATTTATGTTTTGAAGGAAAGAAAGTGTACGTGTTGGAATGAGCAAGACAATCATAACTGCCCATAGTACCACGAATATATCTGAAAAGCAAAATGTTCTCATGCTAAATATAGGAATATATTATGCGGCTATATAGAAAGACACGCCTAAACTAGATACCGACTCAATAAATATAAATAGCAAGAAGCCTATAGGTACATGAGAATGCATGAGTATAGATATTGGCCTATCCATTAATTTGAATGAGCAACACACGCACACACATTGAAATGTAGACTCATCCTTGTTCAGAATTTTTCACATTAATACGATATTATTAAATTATAGTGATGAGTATCTAGACAATGCAATTACAGCATTCCTGGATGCCTGGCATAAGCAAAAATAATTATTATGGGTACCATGCGATTTATTTCCTAAAGAACTAACCGGAACCTTCACAGTTGAATTAGCAAGAAGGTGAGAAAAATGCGAGAATACCACGACTGAACAACTAATAATGAAATGAGCTAATAATCAAAATGAAAAAACAATTTACCAAGTGACATACCAGTAGTATCAAAAGCTACTTTAAAAACTTTTTTTCTATTCTGACGCAAAGTTAAGCAATCAGGAAGATTGCTATTTTCATCTAGACACTGCTTAACAATAGCGCATATAAGACTACTTTGTAAAGAAAGCATTGGCAAAAAAGACTATTTTATTTGTGATAGAATTCTTTCTTTGCTGTCATAAAAAAAACAAATATTTCTATTCTCCAAACAGAACAAATTCATTCGTTTGTATATATAAAGAAGAACATTCATTCTATTTCAAACGTCTTATACGTGCATGTGGTACTGAAATGAAAAGTCGTAACATGATTAATTTGTCGCCTGTTATTATTTTCGTATGCTATTTACATTGCTTTTCTTATTGTGGAACATTACCGACTTCACAACAAACGGAACAGACACTCGTGACAACGTTGCTGAATTCATACAATAAAAATATAAGGCCAGATGATCAAGTATCTGTTGATATTACTGCTAAACTAAAACAAATTTTGACTCTAGATGAAAAACAACAAATAATGACATCGAGCTTATTTATTTCGCAAACATGGTTCGATGATCGATTGTCATGGACACCAAATGCTACAAATGGTAATATTACGGTGGTGATGTTGCCAGTTAAAAGTATATGGATACCAGATACAATGATATTAAATTCGGCTGATCCAAGTGGTTACTTTACGGTGAATGATTACAGTTTAGCATCTATTTACTATGATGGCCAAGTGTATTTAATATTACCAGCATTAGCGATAAAAACTAAATGTAACGTAGCTGTTAAGAACTTTCCATTTGATAAGCAAGTATGCAGCATTAATGTAACATCATGGAGTCAAGGATCCAATAGAATCGTCTATACAGAAAAAAACGATTCTATTATTGATCTCAGCGATTATGACGAACATCCTATATGGCAATTGAATGGAACCGACGTTGTATTGATTCGAGCAGAAGATAGAGCGCCATTTGAAGATACGTATAATGCAATTATATCCATGCAGTTGTATTTGAAACGAAAACCATTGTTTTTTATTCTGAATGGTATATTTGCATGTTTGATTTTGAACTGTGTCACTCTGTTATCATACGCAGTACCTTTTGTGGTACAGATTAATCTTTGTAAGAAAACTTTTCTTTTACTTCCATATTAGATAGAACATAACATAATTATTGTATTTATACTTTAGGTATGACATGTTTTTTGACATATTCTGTTTATTCATTGAATTTCTCTAATCTATTTCCGCAACAATCTGAATATTTAATGATGATCACATTATTCTTTTTGTTATCAATTAGCTGGACATTCATATCGATGATATGGTTTATCATGCATTTTTATTTCACATCAACAGCTGAAATGCCAACGGTACTCTATGTTTTTTGTGGAAAATTGCAACGAATACTTTGCTATTGCTTTCCACCAGAAAAAAAAGACGACAAGATAAATAAAAAAACGGGCGTTGTTCCTGACGATGGTGAGATTCAAAACTTTTCAGAAGTGAAAAATACCACGGCAACATTCATTTCAAAACGAAGGTCTGATTCTGTCCGGAAATCATTTGCTTTTAGTTTTCAAAAACATAATAGGGTGGCTGCCAGAAATGACAATGTGGAAACTACCAAATCAAATTCAACTGATGTTACATCCACTGAAATAAAATCATCTATACCAATGACAGAAACCACGAAGATAGCAACGCCAAAATGTGATTTCTGTAACAGATGTGAGTCATGTCAGACTGAATTCAATAAAGATAAAGCAAAAGGTAAATTCAAGAAAGATATCGAAGCTCGATGCAGTGCTTTAAATTATTTTGTCTTTCTTTGTGGGTTTTTATTTATATTCGTTTCCAACATGGCTGTATGGATTTCAATGTCAATTTGATTGATATCAATTTTTTTTTCTTTGACTTCATAATATTTTTTTCCTATAATACCATCATTATAATTAAAACAGAAACATTGTACACTCTTCAGAGCAAATAAAATAATACACAGAGAATGACATGGTTACACTATGAAACAAAGTTTTATAACTATATAGGAATATCATTGATTAGATATAAATTTGTTGAGTTTGGGATGGATTGAAGGGATATGAACTTTAGAAAGAAACAAACGATGCAATATCAAATTAATCAATACAACTAGATTCGCGATGTTTGACGCATTGCCTTCAACTTGGTTAAAAACAACTTTTTTGATAGAACCAAGACGGGTTTAAACAATTCCACCCGAAGATAACGCCCAACAAATTTCAAGAGAAAACCATTTTACTTTAGAAAATATCAACAGCAACGATACACATTTGAGCTTTTCAATTATTTTGAACTTTATTTTTCAAAGCAATCAAAAGTCTCCAAGTTACGAAGAAAAACATGAAACTATATGCGTGCACGAAGGTGGATCGATGACAGTGAAGGAAAAAAGTAAAGAAAACAGAAAATTTTACACCTATTTGTGAAAAACATTTTGTTGTAATTGTTTAACACAAAGCAAATTTTGCTTCTCTATTGAGCCGAACATTCTTTTACGGCAATATTTAATGACCATACGTTTCAAATATACCAGTCAACAAAATATCGTCCATAATCAAACGAAGAAAGAATTGTTAAACTAAATACAGTTTATATTTATAAAAAGATATTTTTTCCAAATTTAACTACGTAACTTGAACAATCATAAATCGGATTTTTCGTTTTCCATACAAGTGCGTGAATGTGAATGTGAGTATGAGGGAGGGTGTCGGGCAACAATTTATAATTTGCAACACTTTCAGGAGCATTGATTTTTCATTCAGTACATGAAACATGCTCACCCACACCCACAACATACTTCTGATCTTTGTGATGAATACTGGCAGAGTGCAAAATAATAGTTTCTAATTTCGATCTTCGACTCAGAAACGATATTATCTGTTTGATTATCATTCAACAACGTTTCATCTATTGAGAGATGTCACTATCGTGCGACCATTGTTTTTCTAAATTTTCCACTGGAATATATATATGAACATTTACTGATTTAATTAATCAATTTTTCTTCTATGCTCAAAATTCATTATAATAAAAGAGAAAATTCGAGTTTTTCAAATAGATTTATTATCCAATGATCTCATATTCACCATGATGGCCATATGACAAACAAGTAAAAATGGATGGTATAGATCAATGGCTAGTAGTTTCATATCATATGCATATCATTTGTTTTTTTCCTGTTTATGAAAATAATTCTATCGTTTATTTTTTATTCTTTTTTAAAAATTAGATCGTAAAACTTCCTCGTCGGAACAATGACGAAGGGTACACAATCATTCGGCAAACGTAATTGCAAGACTCACACGTTATGTCGCCGATGTGGTCGCTCATCATATCATTTACAAAAAAAGAGTTGTTCCTCTTGCGGATATCCATCAGCTAAAACACGTAAATTTCAATGGAGTGAAAAAGCTCGTCGTCGACGAACAACAGGAACTGGTCGAATGAAACATTTAAAAGTGGTTTTTCGTCGATTTCGAAACGGTTTTCGTGAAGGAACATTAGCCAAATCACGTAAAGGACAACGACACGCCACTGGAACTGCAACAACAACAACAACAACTGCTCCAGCTACAACAAAATAATAAATAGTGAACGAATATAATGGATTGTTTTGTTGTAAACCATTCGGTAACACTACCACTTATATAAGAAGAAATTAAAATAAAAATATAAAAAAGATCATTTTGTTTAATAGTTTTTCTCTTTGGAGATTTTCTTCCTTTTCAAACATATATATGTGCTTCAATGATTTAAATTTTTATCGCTGAAAAATTCATGTGGATTAAACAGACTACTTGAATTTCTTCAAATGAGAAGCACATCATCGATTTCTAGTAATATAGTTGTTTGAAAGAAAGTCAACTGCGTATTACTCGAATTTTTATTCATGCAAAATATGTCAAGTTTTTCTAAATTGATATTATTTACTATTTATTGAACACAACAAGGATGAACATATTATTGTCTCGTTCGTATGAAAGAACAATGATTAATAAAATAATTCATTGACGTTCTGAGTTGCGTTGTCGTTCGGTAGTTTTGTTTTTAAAAGTAATTGGCTTCTCATGAATGTAAGTTTTTCATCAAGAGAGAACTTATTCTCTCAGGCCATTATTTTCATTGTGTATTCGATAATCATCGAAGCCAATATGCTTTGACCGAGACTCGATCTTTCTATATCATCAATTTTAACTATTCAACTAAATCATTTCAGATGGAAAACGTTATTAATTCATTAAAAAGTACTGCCTTAAGTATTGGTGAGCGGATGACACCAGTGCTTCTTCAATCGAAATTTCGTGAAACGGGTGTTATAACACCTACGGAATTTGTTGCTGCTGGCGATTTTCTTGTTCATCATTGTCCAACATGGAAATGGGCAGCAGGTGATGAAAATAAGCTAAAAGATTATTTACCAAAAGACAAACAATTTTTAATAACACGCAATGTACCCTGTTATAAGCGATGTAAACAAATGGAACATAAAGATAATTTGGAAAAAATCGTTGACGATGAAAATGGTGATGGTGGCTGGGTTGATACACATCATTATGCTGATAGTACTATAACAGAAGTACGAGAACATGCTGGACAAATTGAATCAAGTGGTAAACAAACCCAAGTGACAGTCGAAGGCGATGACGACGATGATGATGACGATGATGCTGCCGACATGGAAGAATTTGAACGTCAAGGAATGATCAATAATGATCCACTAGAAGCTTCCAGTAAGTTTTTCGTTGTATGCCTATTGAATTGGATTCAAGACAGTTTACTAATAATTTTTGTTTTGGTCTTGCTCTCAAGGAAGGCTTATTTTCCTGTTTTATACTATCAGTCTAGAAAAATTATAATCGAAATAATCCGATCTCGGACAAAGTTAATAGTACACTGCACCTACATATATAAAGACATCGAAATACATGAGATGTATATGATGGAAAGACTTTGATACTAAGTGGAGATAAATAATAAGCATAGGGCTAATTCAATATATATTTTTTCAGCAATTGCAAAGCCTTCTGCAGGTGCATCAACAACAGACGAAACTGTTGGACAAAATACATTAGCGACTCGCACATACGAGTAAGATCAACTTGTAAATTATTTCGTATATACATATTTTCTTCTATTAGTCTTAATATAACTTATGATAAATACTATCAAACACCGCGTCTTTGGTTGACTGGCTATGATGAACATCATAAGCCATTATCAGTAGAAAAAATGTATGAAGATATAAGTCAAGATCATGCTAAGAAGACAGTTACAATGGAACAACATCCGCATTTACCTGGAACTGGCCCTATGCCAAGTATTCATCCGTGTCGTCATGCTGATGTCATGAAAAAATTGATTCAAATGGTTGCAGAATCTGGCAAAGAACTTGAAGTGCATATGTATATTATGATTTTTCTGAAATTTGTGCAAGCAGTCATTCCAACTATTGACTACGATTATACCCGTCAGTTTAATTTATAATCAAGTCAACTTATCGCACAGTAAAATAATCATTTATGTAGCTCGTTTATATTTTTTTTTTGATTTGGCGATGATTCTTTTTTAATTTGTACTTGATTTTTTTTTGTTGATAAACAAGACAAAAAAGAACGAACGAATGTTCATTGATGTTTTTTTTCTCTCTGCCATTTTCATGTTCTATTTTATCCAATAAACTTATGAATAGTCAAAGCACTTGTACGCATTGGTTTGTGTCATATTGTAAAAATCTATGGTAACAGACCAGGACGTTCATTTACTTGAGTTGTTCTTTTTTCTTTGCATTCAAACAAGTTTATACTTCCATTTATTGTATAACCAATATGTTCATTGTATTACTCGTCGTACGCATTCAATTATCGATACAAACTCAAATTGAATTTAAGCATTTAGGTAGATGCGACAAAATGTCCTGAAAAATTTCTATATGATTCGACTAATCTATTTTTGAATAGGTCGACCATGTCACGTTAATCATTGTGATAATGATGATGTCTGCGTCCGTCGAACAGATATTCTCTTTCGTTGTGTTCCCAAAAGTTATTTTAAACAACAGTAAGATTACATATTGAGTTAGTGTTTGACATTATTTTCAAAGAAGACAATTTAAAAACTGCGCACAGTATTATTCGAACGAGGGAAATCTTCTAGCTGATGAATTATTTTTTATTCGAGAGAAGATACATTGTGTAGGCTCATATGAACTCTGAATACCATAAAAGAATGTTTTTGCCTTCGATGTTTCGTTGAGAACGCGGTACACTTGTGAGATTTTGTTTTAAAAATAATATCGTCTTATTTTTTGATTATGCAAGTTTTAAATCTTTTGATTAGATTCTATAATAGAATACGAACATTCTATGTGTCGATCTATCTAATTAATATAACGATAATTGCGTCTTAATATTAGAAAAAGAAGCACTGCAAAGCGCAGTATCTCCAGAGCAATAAGTTAATGATAATACTGGCCTCGGATTGCAAGTTTTTGAAAATGTAGGAATTAGCACAGGATCAAACTTTTTAAAAATACAGGAAAATGTGTAAAAAATCAGAAAAAATAGGATATTGAAAATTCGTTGTTTAGATTCAAATTAAACGTTGTTTTAAACTATTCCTGCATCAACTTAACATATGCACGAAATTTTTGTCAATATTTCATTTTAATTCTTTCTTAAATTAAATTAAATGAGTCAGACACAATTAAACTCAATCGAAATATGTTTATTTACATATTAATAAACTAATACAAAATAAATCAGAGCGTGGGTAATGGTTTGTATTGTGTTTATACTCACATCAACCTACACTCACACCGCGAGTATGAAAATTTTCAAAAATCG
>OENM01000246.1:0-56190 GCA_900239745.1 Rotaria magnacalcarata
TTTCCAGTCATATATGGTAATTTTTCCGCATATTTCCGGTCGGTTGCTACGGTATCCGTTCTCCAGAATCATTAACCTGGGATAAAATAAATAAAAGAATACTTTATAGTTGTGGAAAACACAGAAATAGCCCCAAATCATGTTCAATATAATTCAGTAATCAAAATATTTAGGTTTTAATGAAAATTGTTTTTCTTGAAAAGGAAAAAGTGATGGGTCCAAACAAGGTCTGTATCACACCTAAAATGATCCGATGAAAAAGATACATTTATTTTTATGGGCAACTGGTACTATGCCATAGATAGTAGTGATTATAAAACCTGCTAGTAAATAATATTTGAGTTTATTCGAATGAATCACATTTTACGTGAAGAATACGTAGAGATCTTTGAAATTGATTTGTTTATCGAAGAAAAGCAGTGCCTCTATTTTTTATTTAACATACATTATATTAATATAATAGTATTATACGAATCGACACAAGTACAATGGTGAGAAGAAAAATAACTGATTAGTAAAGTATGAGAGAAAAATAGAATATCAGTATCATTCAGAACTAGAAGCAGACTGTTATGAAAAACAAAAAGGCACCTGATACACAACAAAAAGAATAAATAATAGCATAAAAATCACCATTATCTGATATTCGATATAAATAAAAAACAAAAAATATAAAGAAAAGTTTTTATTCACTGTTAGGCAACATTAATGAAATATTCTTATTTGAACCTTTACGAAATTCAATTTTATCAACACCACCCCATGTTACATTAATAACATATTTATTTTTATCAAGTGTTGCTGAAACATATCGTTGTACATCAACTTGAAAGTTTGATCTATTATAAAAAAAGAACAAGCAATAAAATAACAGAATTTTACTAAATCAAAACATACGCTCTTCGTTTGAGTTTGGCTACATGACCAACAAATTCACCGACACGATCATTTTTTGTATGCATATAAAAAACAAGATCATGATTCGATGTTAAATGAACGACAATTAATTGTTCTTTGCCCGATGTAACACTTAAACTAATAATATCATCGATTGAAATACCAGATTTTCGAATATGAAAACCTTTTTTGGGATCAAGTTTATAGAGATATCTCTCAGTGAGAATAATAGCACGTTCATCCGTTTTAATATGAGTATTCAACTTTATTATATATAAAGAAAAGAAAAAATATAACCATAATTATATTAACAAAAAAGGAACTATACTTTGATGGAAAGTGTAGAAAAGAGTACATGATTAAAATTGTCTTTTCCACGTAATTCACTGATTGATTTTCGATATTCAAGAGAATGAGAATTTTCTTCAGGCTAAAGAAAATTAAATGAAAGAAAAAAAATTCTTTCTCCATCGTAGAAATAACTTACAAGAAGTAAATAATCTCCTTTCCATTCTTGACGAATACTTGTTTCCTGAAAAGTCGGTCGTTGTCGAAGATAATCTGCAGCAAGTAATTTTAATTCAAAAATAGCTCTTTGATCATCCGGTATTCTTTGTATAACTTTATAAGCACGCCAACTAATATAAAATATGTCAATTAGCAAAATAACACAAAGATCATTCTCTTTACCGTTGATAGGTTTTCTTCAACATATTATTCATAGGAATAAAGCCTGGTTTAGGAGCGGGCCACTTGATACTTTTACCGAAATCACTTGTATTCGAAACATTACTAAACAAATAAATCAGTTGCATGTAACGTAAGGGGAAAAATTATTTATTCCTTTACCGAAACAATTCATTCAGTTTATTAATATAACTTCGAGCACGGTATTTTTTAAAGAAGTTTTGTATTTTAATCACTGAAATTTCACGTCGATATAAACGATATTGCTTCCATGATCGTGTATACTAGAAAGGAGAATTTTCAAATACGACAGAGAATTTCGTTCTGTATACTTTTTGAAGAATAACAACAATAAATTGCAATCCTGCAGTTCGTTTTTTTTCTAGTTCAAATAATGAAACTCTAAAATAAAAATCAATCAAAGATTCGCATATCTTTTTTGTTTTGGCTCACTTACGGTTGTTTAATAAATAGTTTTGTATTTCCATAAGCAACATCATTCTCAAGATTAAGTTCTCGACAAATATAAGCAGCATTCTCTTTTGTTGGAACACCACGAGGATATAGTTTCGATCGAACTGAATCAATTATTTTATACCTAAAATACATTTGTAGAATAAGAAACGAACTGTTTCGACAATTTTGTCAACTTACCGTTGAACAAATCGATCATAAGGTGTTCGATGACAAAAGCCTTTTCAATCATATTTATAGTTGAATAGTTTTTTTAGAATTCTTACCAGCTCGACGAACTCGAACATTTTCGAGTAAACCTAAATAAGCTATTTGATGTTCAACACGTGTTTGATCAAAGATATTCGGAGATTTTTCATCATTTGGTTTGATACATCGGACATAAAATGGTTGCTAAAAAGGAGAATATGTAGATCTCTTAGGATAATGATTTCTTTTTACTTTAGATGAAAGAAGGTTAGAAAGACTAATCATTGAATTACGAAAAATAGTACCAGCAGTTAATGGTCGTCGTGTTACTGATGTAATACTTTTTTCACCTTCTGGCCACATAGAAGATAAAATTGGATTTTTGCTATTAAATAATAAACGTTTAAAATCATCAAATAATGTATCTCGATTTTTATCCAAAAATCCATCGACCGAATAAACAACATCGCCTATAGGTTTAAATTATTCATCTATTTTAAGAAAATAAAATATGAATACCTGCGTAATGACGAATAAGAAAATGTTTATTATTATTAATACTTTTCCATATTTTATCTCCAGGTGAAAGCTAAAACAAATGCATAGAGTACATCGTGAAAGATCAGAATAGAAAAATACAATTACTTACTTTCCAACTCGAAAAATGTTTATGACTTTTTAAGGCTTTATTTATTGAATCGAGAAACATTTCATCTGTAATATTTCCAACTGCTATACAAGCTTCATCAAGGTGTGCTATAATGCCTGTACGTGATTGTTCAATAAGATCACAGATAATCTTATTATTAAAATAATCAATCTAAAAGACGAATTTTCATTTTAAATTCGAAAATAATGGCACCATGCAAAGCGATCTTACATGTTGCCAAGTAATATTTTCTCGTTCATATTCTTCTTGTTCTTGTTTAAGAACGAGTTCAATAAATAATTGTTGTAATTTTTCATTACAATAATTGATACATAACTGTTCGAAGCTATAATAAAAAGAAAATTTTTGCTATCAAATACACCGGTAAAAAAAAGATGAAATCCTACCTATTATTTTCAAAAATTTCAAAACCATATATATCTAAGACGCCAATAACAAGTGAACTTTGTACAGTACGATATCCATGAGTCAATTGTTCGTTGTTTTCTTTTGCCAAAGTTTTATTAATATGTTTAATCAACCATTCAAATAAACGTTCATACAAAGCCTAAAAGAATGGAAATCAAATTCAATAAGAATATGAAAACAGTAACGATATAGGAGCATGCAAAATATTCGTTTAAAAAAAATATATGGGACATTTGACATATAGACAGCAAAACAAGAACGAATCATGCGTTGATTTTTTTTATAAATATATTTCTTACCAAAATAGAAGAAAAGATTCCTATTATTTAAGTGAACATGATTCTCTTTGTTTTTTCTTCGGAATATCAGAACACGTACTTTACTCAACGCATCTCGTCCATAATTCGCTCGTGTCATATTTTGTCGAGCTTGTATCACTTCATTACGTGCAGCAACAACACGCGAGGTCAATGTTGATGATATATCAGATTCTTCACATGATAATAATTTTGATATCCATTTCAATTGATCATTATTATCATTGGATCGTGTTATCGAACAATGTTCACCATCAACATCTGTAAATTGTAAATTACCCTACGATAGAAATGTCAAATTGCTATTCTATTGCTGACGATAAAAACTTACCAGATGGACAATAGCAGCAACTATTTTCCATATAGTTGATATTTCGTCTTGTGTAAAGCCAACAACTTTAAAAGCTTGCTTAACTTGTTGATAATCATTTCTATCATCTATTTTCGGTATTTTACAACAATTTCCTTGATTAATATAATAATAATCTTCAGCTTTAAGATTAAGTCCATATTCTTTTAGATTATTCTCTCCAAATAATAATTGATAAAATGAATGAAAATTTCGTTCGCCCAATTGCTGTTTAATTACACGCGATTTTTCCAGTAAATAATGCTGAATTTTTCCACCGATTGGATCAAATTTATAATCAAAATTTAAATCCATATATTTACCAAATCGACTGCTGTTATCATTGCGATTGGTTCGACTATTACCAAAGGTTTCAAGTATAACATTTGTTTGAATAAGAATATTACTAATTCTAAAACAAATTACAAAACGAAGTTCGAACGAATTTTTATGCAAAAATAGTTTTGGAACCGTTGAATTTCAGCTTGATTTGACACATTCGTTACTGCGGCTATATAGCGAAGAATTATTTTCGATGCTTCTGTTTTACCAGATCCCGATTCGCCTATTTGAAAAAAAAAATAGAATAGATCCAATCTTTCTTTTTTAATATTCTCTAACCTGATATGACAATGCAACTATTTAATGAACGTTGCTTTAGTGTTCGATAGGCTGCTTCAGCAAGTGCAAATATATGCGCAGGTCGTTCAAACATTTCACGTCCTTTATAACTTTTGATATATTCTGGTCCATAGATAGGTAAATCACGATAAGGATTTACACTAACCAGTACCTATAGATTCCCAATGAAATCATATTTGGATATAAGTTAAAAATAAGAAATAACTTTGGACGGACCTCGCCAATATATGTGTAGATTCGTCCTTTTTCAAACCTAAAAAAATGAATCATTGCGTGGTTTTATTACAGAAAACCAAAATAGTAGAAAGCAAACCGTAATTTAAGATTTTTCATGAATGCATCCATATTAATGTCCGACAATAGGACAAAATCACCGACGCCCATATCGGGACCTTCATGTTCGATCGAACCTGCGGCCATCTACAATAGAAAAGTAAGAAGAAAAACATCTATTACTATTCAACAATGATTCATGTGTGGGAAAGATAAGAAAAGGAAAAAGAAAAAAAAATTGTAATGAATCAGTGTTTTGTTTTTATCTACGATATGCTTTAATTAAATGATCGAACAGCTCCTGTTCTTTTCTATTTTTTTCCTGATAATATTTTTGCCATTCATATTTAACTTGCTTCCAATGTTGAATATTCTGATCGAGTAAATCAGTAAAGTTATTTGTATCTATAACGTGATTATCATGATTTTGTTTTAAATAATTAACTAATTGATTGAGTCGATATTTTTCTTCATTTGAATCAATAATATCTCGTTGTAACGATTCAGCTTTTTCACTATGATTAGTTTGCCGACAAATCGATGTATATTGTCGAAGCATTGGGTATAATGGTTGTTCAGTTGTCGAAAGATTTTTTAATGAAACTTTTTCTTGACTGCGTTCAAATGGAAAACGACGATTTTTTTTCATCATACTAAAAATGAAACAATAAATATATTATTGCAATGAAAAAAAAACGATGCATAGAAAAATAATTTACTTAAATAACAAAAAAATTAGATGAAAAATAAAAAAAATTAAACATTCGAAATTGTTTTACTAAAAATATTCTCAAGTTTTTCTTGCACTTCTCCTAAATACGGCCGAGAAGATGGTTGAGGTTGCCAACATTTTATCATTATTTCCCAACATTCGTCAGTAAAAGAACTCAAACGTTCAGGTCGAACACCTTGTTTTACTCGCGACCAAAGTACATCTTTTGATGGGCAAATATCAAAATTACTCGGTAGTTTAACACCATTTGAACAAATATACCAGAATAATATACCAAATGCATAGATATCAACAGTATGATCATATTTCGATGTAAATAATTCCGGAGCCATATGAATAGGAGTACCAACCAGTGAGCCACTCATCATAACTTCTGGTTTACAAAATCCAAGATCAGTTAATCGTGCATGATTGGAACTATCCAACTAAAGAAATTCAAAACATTCTTTTTATTCAATCTAGATTGCTGTTTCTTACCAAAACATTTTTTAATTTAATATCTCGATGAACCAAACCCAATCCATGTAAATAGCGTAAGCCTTCAACAACATCCAATGAAATCTGTATTCTAAAAATAGGAGTTCGTTTGTAGAAAAAAAAAACTCTTATTTTAATATCAACAAATACCTAGTTTGAAATGCCAGTTTGTGTTTCAATGCCGCATGCAAATCTCGTTTAAGTCTTTCCATTACAAGTAATACAGGTGTTTGATCACGATTTGAATGATCAATAACTGATCCAATTAATTTAACAACTCTTGGATGTTCAGGAATTCGTCTTGAAAAATAAATGACAATTAGAAAAATCAAAAAATGTTTTTATTCACCTTAAATAATGAAACTCCAAGGCAAGATCATTCCAATGACGATCATCCGGCGGAACAACAGATTTCAATACACATAAACGTTGATTAGCCCAACTTTCACATTCATAAACAACTCCATATTGTCCTCGGCCAAGTTCACGTCCGAATTTCGGTAGTCCATATTCAATAAGATCTTTTAATGATGTGCTTTCAAGTAAATGTCGCGCTATTTTCGGTGTAAATTCTTTTCTTACACGTTGTTGTTTATCTTCAGTAGATTTCAACCGATCGGAATGTCGATGTTCTAATTGTTTTAGTAAAGTGTCAAAATTCTCATGTGACATGCGTATCCGATCATTCAATTGAGCACAAACACTTTTTGCCAATCTTAAAATTAATTAATATAGGAAAACAAAAATAAAAGCTTTATGTTAAATCTTACTTTGCTTCACTAAGATTCTGTAATATGGTTGATGCAACAGAACGTTTAAAATCAGGATCAATACGCGGACAATTACTCCAACTGAACGTTCGAAAGAGCTATAGATTGAAATTCAGATAAAGAGAATAATTGGATCGACAATAAAATTACCTCTTTCACTCTATCGATTAATATTTTAAAAAAATTCGAATTTGTTGGCACGGATATATTCACTTGATATGCTGACTGAAGAATCTAACAGCAAGAGAAAAGAAATACTACGACGCTATTAGATTGAAATCTTACACATAGACAAAAGATTACCTCTTGTAAAGCTTCACTTGCCGATGTACTTCTGTCATCATCATCTTGATTACGTTCCAAATTATTAAGGCAACGTGTCAATGTTCCCACATAATCTTCATGTAAAATACTAACTGAACATACTAATTTTTCAGCGATCGCCTTATTAAATCGTTCAAGTACAAAATCCTGAATAATATTTGTACACTTTTTTAAATCTCTCGTCGTTTTTACTGTTAGTTGATCAGTTAATTCGATTCCTAAAAGAAATCTATACAATATTAATTCATTTTTTGAAATGTTATTTTCTTTACCAGAAATTTCTAACGAACAAGCTTGATCAATTAATCTCTCCTGTATTTCTCCAATAGATTCAAGAATTAATTTTTGAATTTCATTTTGTTTAGAATTGGTTAAACTTATCAATGATTCATAGAGTTCTTTTTCTTTTTCACGAGTATAATTCAATCGTTTAGGTGTGATCAGCATATCCCTATGAAAGTAAAACAATGAGAAAATCCACAACATATTAAAATGTCTATTTTTTGTTTACCTTGCCATTTCAAAGGCACTATCATTAAAAACATCCAAACAAAGTTCTTGTGAACATTGTAAATTACTAACTAAACATTAAAATTAGCTTAATAAAAAGTGAAGTTCTTTTTCGTTTTTTTAGAAATTTCCTACCCGCTCGAACAGTTAATCGATCAAGATGCTTACTAATATAATTTAAAAATAATGGAAAATTACTCAAACCATTGTCAATTATATCACTTTGAAATTGAGTTGCTCTGGCTTCAGATGTTTCATCACATGATTCAGTTGGTGCTAATGAAACAAAGCCAAGATCAAATAATTGTCTAATAGATTAAGATAAGTTTAGATCGAGAAACGTGTAAATTTTTACCTAAATATTTGCACGCATGGTGTTTCATCTATATTTAACGATGGATTATCCGGTCTAAAAAGGATCAATATAAACCAACAAGAATATCAATATTATCTTCTTACGAATTGCTCCGATCAATTCGAATAAATAGGATTGGTTCATTTGATGTAACAGTACGAAATAATCTTAAATCTTCTAAATCATTGTCTGATAATTTTTCTTGATCAATTATATAAACAAATATAGGTATAATTCCTTCTGTTATTTGCGAATAAATTTGTTTGATATGTAATTTTTGATTGCTTGGTGTTATTAATATTTGTAAATCATTACCAAGCAATGTTAACGGCTTTCGAATTTCTAATAATGCTGTTTCATATTGATCATTGTCTTCGTCAATGCGATGTGGACGACAATCCTTTTCATCATTTACAATTATATCCTCACGTGGTACAGTTGACCATGATGCCGCTGTTTGAACACCATCGGTATCGACAAGTTCAAATGAGCCCGATATATTTAAACCAACACCAGTTGTTACATGATGCTGTATAGAAAATAAATAAAACATATCGATAGGTCGAATTGATTTCATTCAGTCTTAGTCATTCGGCGTAATGCAACAAACACTAAATTACTATTTTCTTTTCGCAATTAAAAATCAATCTTATTTACTTAATTCTAATTATCAATTCATGTGAGTCTCCTTGAAATAGAAAATTATCATCTCATGAATACCAATGAAGAAGAATCCTTACTAATAGATGCATAGCTTTCAATTCTACCTTACATGGTATGATCAGAAGGTATTGACTCATGCACAGGTGTGTTACTGTTGTTGTTGTTCTTGAAATAACACAGACGGTTGTAACCACTCATACTCGCATCAATGACTCATTTTTACAAAAACAAAACATGAATTTCTTACATAGGAGATTGAAAGTCATGACATCGACAGGCAATCTGACTCGCTTCAGAGAATACGGATAATCTCACATGCCAGATTTTCATCTTATCTTTCTTAAGTATCAGGCGAGAATTCAAATGAAAGCGTTTTCTTTTTTTTGTTTGTTACCTTAATTCGAATCATGCGTACAATATCATTGTTTTTAATAATGGGCGATTCCGGTAGTAAAGCTTCATTAAGAAGTTCATTGACAAAACGTGCTTTTCCATTGTATGTTTGCGAACAAACAATCAAAGCTATCGGTCGTGATGATAAATTCTCAATAAATTCTCGATTTACCTCTGATAATTTAATCTCAGAAAATTTTTCTAAACAAAATCCAAGCGTTGAATAGTTGTTTGTACAACGGAAAAATCTTACCGACCAGGTGCAAGAACACGTTTATCGTTTATTTCATTATAGGATCTATTCGTTTCTTCAAGTAACCGTTTAATATATACACAAAATCTTTTATAGCGTCGAATAATTTTTGCAAATTCTTGTGTAAATAATGATGAATTACTATTAGTGTTAGTTATCGATGTTTTAAATCTATTTGTCATTATTTATCTGAAAGAAAGAAGAAAACAAAATACAGTCGAGTCAGTCTCTATTCATTGAGAATTTAGAGACACGAATATAATATGAATAGGAGAAGGAAACAAAATGAATGAACGACAACATTGAATGATAGTATATTTCATAAATACAAATCACAAATGATTTTTTTTTCTTCTTTCCTTTAAGATTCTGGTGTATGTTCTGGAGACATTTGCATATTATTATCATTGTTGAGGCTTTCTTTTTTGATTGCAGATGTAGAATCACTATTAAGACTTTCAAGCCGTTTTTGTACATCTTTGAGTAGATCAAACTAAAGATAAATAAGAATTATCGACATGTGAGTTCCCCAAAAGTTATTTTCTATTCATCTTTATTCTATCGCTTATGTAAAGACATCGATGTAAATATTTACAAACGTGTTTTTGCGATTTTCTCAAGAGTAACAATCTGTATAAACAAATTAATCTTCTTGCATTCTAAATTATTCAATAAACTTACAATACGTCCAACTTTTTCCGTTTGATACGAAGGTAAATTTTCAAATGGTAAATGGTCACAAATGCCCTGTTGAAATTGATCTCGACTAGGCAATTGTTGTGGTACATGTAATTTAGGCGTACTATTATACATCCATAGAGGCGTACCAGAAACTTGTCCAAGACTTTTTTGTTCATAATTTGTTGATGAATGAGCATGATCCATTGTTATTGAAGATGAACTAGATTCAGTGGTTATTGATACTTTTGTTTGTTTGGTTGTATTCAATTCTTCAATGGGTGTTGGCTTGTATGTTTCCAGTGTTGATTTACGTTTAAGTGAAGGCTTTTTTAATAGATACATTTCTTCGATAAGATTTTCTTTACTTTGTTGTTTATCAAATGATGCTAACGTTGAACATGTATAAGCTTCATCGATAAAACCATCTGGTACTGGAACGTTAAAACCAGGAAATGAAACGACTTTATCAAAATCATATTCATAAACGTCTTCATTATTTAGATCAGCTTGAGTTTGCATATTATCCTCCAGTAATGCACCGGGAAAGACATTGTCTTGTCCAGTTGGATCAATGGGTTCGGATTTTTTCGATTCAATAATTTCACCTAAACTAAATGGTTTGATTCTTATTATTATGTTATTCGATCTTACCTTCTTCATTGTCATGAAATACTTGTAAGCCCGATTTTTTCACACGTGCTTCACGTAACCAACCAGGTGGATAACCACATCGACGCATGTTATAAATATACATAGGTAATTGATTCTCACGAATTCCTAATGCTTGCCGTAATTCATAACCGACAGAACCCGGTTGAAAACGTCGAAAACGTTCGTCAATAACAACTTGATCGTTTAAACTTGACTGATACGAATCTTCATGATAACGACTAGTTGGTTCACCTGCATTTCCATAGCCTCCATTCGCTTGTGATAGATCATTATAACCGCATGCTTCAGCCATTTGTTCTTGATATTGTTCTCGACTACGACGAATACGATCACTATCTAATTTCATATGACATCCTTGTACACCATGATCTAATGCTCCACAATTGAAGCATGATGGTTTAGGTCGACGTGCTCGGTGCAATGATGCTTGTTGTTCGCTATCAGGTAGAGCTAACCGATAGACTTGTTCATATTCGGGTATAACCCAACCTTGTTGAAGTGCTCCAACATTAGCCGATGCTAATTCATCACCATTTCGATCAATGAAAAATGAATCATAATATTCAATTGGCATAGATTTCGATGCTAAATCATTTTGAGCTTCAGGTGGAAGACTCGATTGTTTTACACGTAATTCATCAATTATTTGACGAAATGTTCGTTCTAAATGTATCTAAATAAACAACAACAAAAGATTATTACATCGGGAGCAAAATATAATATCTCAACGAGAAATATTTCTTATATTTACTTCCTATTTGTTGATATATAATTGTTGTACATGTTAAGGGATAAATATTTCAAGCCGAAAAAAAAATCGAGATATAAACTCCTTCGTACACCCTCAACTCTGCCTATTATTTTATATAGTTTCTCAAACAGAACAAAAAAACGAAATGGTCCTTGTCTTCTTTTTTTTCTCTTCGTCGTCGTTTCTTTATCTGTGAAGATTACCTATACAAATGACGTCATTGCTTCGGGCTATTGATGACTTACTTTTTTCTCATAATCATATTTGTCTAATTTGAGTCCACAAGTGAATAATGGCGCACTATCTGTCGTTCGATTCTTATTGAGTATAGATTGGACTTCACTATCGTCGTTCATATTATCTTGAAATAAATGAAATAAAATTTTAATTAATAAATTAAGGGTTAAATTATTAAATATTTATTATTAATTCTTGAAACTATCAAACATTGATGCTTATACAAAATTGATAAAACTCTTCTAAATGCATAACATACGGTACAAAAAGCAAAAATGAGAGTTTAACTTGTCGACTTTCAGGACTATTGTTTGCGTGGTTGATTTATAACACGTTGATCATCATGTTTTGAATGATTATGAAAATCATTTTTTGGATGTTTACCATGCTTATCATGAATAACTTTTACGGCTTCAGTTGGAAATGCTTTTTGAATCTAAATTTAGAAAAAAAAAACATAATATTTATCAAGTCTTAGTGATAAACATACAGGCACAAATGTTCCAGATACCATCTGACCAGCTACACGATTTGATACGGCTCTAAAAACAAAATAAAAATTTGTTTCTTATAATATTCTTTTGATTTACCCTGATTCTTGTCCATCATAGAGATCTTCTTGATTAGTATTGCCAGATGTTCGTTGTTTACCTTCAACGTTTGTACTATCTCCTGAGATTTCATCAGTATTCACACTTCTTTCTTTATCATCGCCTTGTGATGTTTGTCGAGGACGGGATGCGGCAACACGCATACCACCAACTTTTACTATTAAGAGAGCAATTGTTGAAAATTTAATTTTTTTTTTCGGAATAAATAAATTTTAATTTTACTCGCTGGTGGACGACCAGCTTTGAGTTCTGCGGAACCAGATGTATCGCTCGATGACGTTTGATCAGACATTGTGATATTTGCTTAATTAATATACAAAGCGAAAACCTTGAATTGGATAATCTTAAATATAATCTTTGATTTATTAATTAGTAACAATGAAAAACTAGATGTGGTTTTTCCAGTTTGTTCGTAGATTTTCTTTTTATTTCATATTCATAAATTAATAATATGACAACCTTGTCTGTTTCCTCCATTGACGCGACATTTGTGTTTCGGTGAGTTTCATTGGTGTTTGTAATTAACCAATACTATCTTTGAAATTGATTGAATTGAATTCAAATTCAACGAGCAGCTATTCATTACGAAGAAAGAAGAATATGAACTACGAAGAACAATTGTTATCAGTTGAAATAGCGATGTTCAACGAAAAGCACTTGTAACCTATGACATGAACGTGTTAATGCAAAATACCATCACGTTGAAAGAAAGTTGGTTAGAATTAAAGTTTTCGTTCTTTTCAAAAAATTTGCTTCGAATTTCTTCTCACAATAAAACAATATTTCTATTAGAAATCTAAAACAAAGTGTCAATTTACATAGTATTTTCGCAAGCAACGTGTAAAATGATACTTCGTTTTTTTGTTTTTGTTTAGCACAGTTGCACGTTGACTATTCAATTCTTTAATTTTCAATATTATAGAATACAATTTTAAAAATTTATCAGTATTTGTGATTATTACCCTAAGCTTGGTTTTTATAAAACAAAAAAGGTTCTAGTCTTGAGGGTGGGATGTGAATGAGTTGTTTGAACGTCACATTTCGAATGTTATTCACCGGTGTATTCAATACAAATGCGAAACTAAACGCAGTATGTTAATAGTACATTATAGGTAACTACATTTATAGAGTAAAAAGGGTAAAATCTCATTGACTATAAATACGCACAATTAACAATGCATTTATGATCGATTTTGTTATAAAAAAAAACAGCACATCATTACTGTTTCTATATTTATGAAGCATATTTTCAAACAAAAAGATGCACACTTAATAAGAGCTATACTTGATAAGAAACAAAATTGTCGTTACAATTAATTGTGTCTGGTATGCCATCGTTGGTTTATTTTGACGGAAATAAAGTAATTAGTTCAATATAACTGATGTAAATTCAATAGAGCACATCTGGATACAGTTAGATAGATTACGAACGCTCAACGATCATGCTTTTTTAATAAATTCTATGCTATTAGGCTCTCTTCATTTTTACACAAGACTGAATAACTAGTTACCTTTGTTTAGTTGGCGTAGATAAAAGAAAAGAAAAGTATGAATAGGGAGCTCGGATTAATATCAGTTAAACTCCTGATCAGTGACAATAGTCACTCGTGATTTCGACAAATGAAAGTGTTAAATCATTTCTTGTGCAAGTAATATTAATTTTCAAAACTTATATACGTAATATCGTTTTTCTTTTCTAATAGAAACAACATGTTCTAGATCAATGATGGGAACGGGTAGACAGCCGTCACTTTCACGATCTCTGATCGTTTGTTTCAATCTTATTGTTCATTTGAATCACGTATCCTATTACTTCAAAATGTCATTTTCTTTGAGCATGAAATTTTATAAGGGCTCGAACAATTGAAAAGTTTAAGTAATCGCTTAATTTGAATGTCATTTTTTTTTATAGTTAGTTGTATATATGTGTGACTCAACATGTTTGTTTAAAAATAATCTCTTCTATATTGTATTCGATGTATTCTGAAAAAGTTTTTAATGAAGAAACGTGATGTGTGGTTAATCAAGAGTGATGATAGGTTATTAATTTCAACTTTGAGAAATAAATAATCTCGGACTTGATCAAGTTCAAATATTTTATCTAGAACTAGTATCCTTCTATCATCGTCTTTTATATATTTTTTTATTAATTCCTGATGGATAAAGAATTATTAGTCTTCTTGTCTTCTAAAATCGTCGAAGCAAATACACTAATCCAATTCGTACTGCTCGATAAGTGGCAATGCCTTCATTTTTCTAATCTATCGAGGCAAGTTCTCGTCATCTTTGTTGACTAAATCTAGCACTGTATCTAATGATTTTCACACGTAGTGACATCTCATTTACAGCCAAGTGTTTCATCATCAATCCGAAAAAACAAGGAACTGTGACATTAAAACCTAGAAGATAAACAGCGCGACAATATAAACACTTTTTTTNTTTTTATCTCGAACGGAAGAGAAAAATAAGAATCCATCGACGTATTATCTGGATTTACTTCGAATAAAGTGTTATCATGTAATCATATAATAATGCTAACATTTATAGAAACAATTTATCACAATTATCCATCCAGATAAGATTCTATTCAAAACAACATGCACGTATGTATGAAAAATGTTAACTGCTTTATCTTTCAAAACAATTGAAAATCGTGAGATATATCCAGCTGCCGCACGAAAAATCATCATTGCTCGAGAGTTCTATGCAATACCTCTATAATTTCGTTGACTTAATTTAGAACACAAAAAAACGTCGATCAATCGATACAACAATCATATATTATTTAAAAAAAAAGAAGATGATACTTCAGATCTAATGAATAAATGGACACTTGTGAGAATAAATATGACAAGAATAGTAAGAAATAACAACACATACACTATCTGTACAATAATCTAACATATTCTCCTTGAAATTTTCAATTCAAAAATTCCCTCCTTGATAAACACCTTCTAACATAGACAATTGATGTTGTGACCAGAAATTATTTTGTTGTACATTCCAATCATTTAATGGCGTTTGAGAAGAAAGAGTATTTGACGTTGAACAATTATAATCGTTGAAACTCTGTATCTGCGTATTCGTATCTGTTGAAATTGTACTTAAAAAAGAATTTGATGAACGGTTATCTATTGTTTGTGTTGTCGATGTATTTGATGGAACTTGTTTATTATTTATATTTAATGATTTTACATTTTCTGTTACACTCGATAGATCATCATCAGATACGGACGATGACACTGTTTCTTCTCCATCGCTATATGTTTGTTGTATTTTACCATCGGCATCATGCTTATACAATGGACACCAAGTACCGTCGTCCCCAAAGCAAACAGCTACCTCACCCGGATCTATGAAAAACAAAAATACGTATATCTTTACTTTTATTTTTCTATTCCAAGAGACAAAGTCTCTGAAATATGCAAAGGATTGGCAATGGTCCCTAGACGAGGTTGTCTGTTGTGAGTGGGGTCGAGTTATATTGTAGGCTTCATCCTTCTCGCTGTTAATCCCTATCTAGTTGGAAGACTCTACTACAATAAATATTTCCTTATCTCACCTCTTCACATCTCTCATTTCCAGAACAAACTATTTGTAAAAGATATTCAGTCGATAGATTTTTAGATAAATATTTTGTTAGATATGCTATACAAACTACGACCTTTCGATGTGTAGGGCACATCAAATACAGAATAAATATATACACTACAGATGTACATACTTCAATTTTCATATTCTAATAAGTTTAAAAAAAAAGGGGGGTCTTTAAAATCCTTTTTTTTTCAAATATTCGTTACGTGTCAACAAAAAAAAACTACGCGATTAGATTTCTTCTTTTTATTTTAAGGTACTAAAATAAACACAAAGGTAGACAAGTGTAAGCTTTCTCAAGTATTTGAATAATACGTTAATATAGGACAAGGTTGATATTGTGTATTGAGCTACTCCTCCTGATCTCTGAATTAATTTACCACTACTGTAACTATTTGCTATGATTGATTACATAGTGTATATGAACAAAAGAAAGAGAATGCTTTGTTTATGAATCTATATTGTTTTAAACATGAGAAAATATACAGCTGATAATCCTATGCGATAATATTAAAATAAAACAAATTTAGTTAATGAACGAAACTACAAAAAGAAAAGCAATCGACCTTGATATTCATTTTCTAGCTTTAACATTAAACACTGTCAATCGTGATTTGTGACCTATTGGAAACTCATATAGATAAATATGAGAACTTAGGTTTTTCGAATCTATGAAAGTGTATGTCTTATACAAGAACAAAATATTTTACCAATCCACATAGTGAATATGACTGGTAGATATTGATGAAGTGGTAGACGAGCACGTTCAGCAATTGATTTAAGAACTGGATCTTTCCAATGTTTTGTTTGTAAACATCTGTATGCACTTCCACGATGTGGTGTTGCTAAAAACAAACCACAAACGACACCGTTGTATGATTCTTTTCGTTCATAGAATATGTATATAGTTACCAGGAAACCAATGTCCAACAAATCGTTTTGATAATATATCATAAAAAGTTCGCTTGAAAACATTGATTTGTTCGGTCGATAATGAAACGTGTGCTTTCATTAATCGTAATAGATAACTGCACGCTACATTAAGTTCTTTTTTCGGATTTGTCATTATTGATAAGAAAAACGACAAATAGTAAATCAATCTATAATAACATACGAAGGAGTTTATCACAAAAGAAAAGGTCTTCGAGTGTCAACGCGAGGTATTATGTTGACCGATAATCACTATAACATCTTTCGCGTCTTTTTTTTTCTTCTTCTTTTTACTTTTATAAATGAAAAAACCGATAGAAGAAAAAGAACAGATGAATAGATGGCGATTTGCGTAAATATAAGCAAAAGGACAAATTGAAACGAACGACATGAAATATAAAAATCGATTTCATTCCTATTTGACCTATTTTAGTCAATAATCATTGAAAAAAAACAATCAAATCAATCAAATTTTTATATGGTTATTGGTTTTTATTCATACAGGATGACATCAATGGTTTCTTTATTTTTCTACTATCAAATAAGAATATATCAGAATAAAAAAAAAATCAATAAACTCCTCTTGAACATTTAACTAGTAAACTTACATATTTACATTATGTATAACTGTTTTTCTGATGAATCTATCTTATGATATTGTCTGTAATCTAGTATAATATATATGTATTGCTAAGACTCACAACGACCTAGTTGTCATTTAGCAAGGAGTAAACCAGAGAAGAACAGAAGAGAAGAGAGAGAGAGAGAAAACGACCGGTAGAGAGACACTAAATCCAAATATGATTTGTTTTTAATCATCTGATCAACGGATTTATTTATTTTATTGAATATTTTAAAAATTACGATAATTTTCAATAAGAAATTTCTATTAAATTATATTTTGAATAGAATTTTTCCATCAAAAAACACATGTTGATATATAGAGGTCGTTAATAGCAGTCAAAAATATGACATGAAGATGGGACGAGAAGGAATGACAAATTCCTTAATGGCTGATTTTTACCTAGAGCGCATATAGAGAAATTACAAACCACTATGGATGTGTAATATCTCTTGTGTTTACCTAATGAAACATTATTAGTTTAGGGTGTGCTTTTAGTTATTAATGATTTCTTTTTCTTGAACCTTGTAGATTTTGACAAACGACAAGACTGTCTTTTTCTCTCGCAAATATTGTTTCTCATTTGTCATATTATTTCCAGAAGCTCATGTCGTCCGATAAAATATTATTCGATCATCCGACAAGCAACGGCTAGTTCGTTGTCTCAATTATCTCGATCTCCCTACAAGTCATTTTCTTCAGTATAAACTTCTCATTGTATCATGAACAAAACATCGAAAGAAATCGATTTATCATCAGTTATAACTCAAGTATCAAAAGATGACGATCCAAGTCGAACAATTCCCTTAACGGGTACAGTCATTACAAGTCCAACAGCTCCAGTCACAAAAAGTATTTTGATTTTCATACAAATAAATACAATTACTAACTTCATCATTTTTTTTTTCTTCTTTTCTTAGCACGTTCAAGTCGAAAATATCGGCTTGTATCATTTTTGCTATGTTGTTTAAGTGTATCGAATAGAAGTCGGTCAAGGAGTGCAATCTATTCGCAAAAGAAAGAAGGATCGAATAATCAAGAAGTAAATAAAATTAAAAAAAAAAGAAATGACACTTTTGTTTTTGTGTTCTATTCTATCATTTATCCTCTTATAGCTAATTGCATTGAATACTGACTTAAATATACATTTTGAGGTATAATAATTGAGTATGAGGGTACTTGCTTTTTTTTACTAACCTCAAACATTAAACAAAGTCTAATTCAACTAATAATATGATATAGTAAAATGGAGAAATTTCATTGAAATTCTATTTTATTTTTAGGCACACGAAAAATTCTTATTGTCGACATTACGCAGTAATGAACGAGTGAAAATATGTTTAGTAATTGATCTTGATGAAACATTGGTACATTCGTCATTTAAACCAGTACCCAACGCTGACTTCGTTGTACCCGTTGAAATCGAGGGACAAGTTCATCAAGTAGGTTACAGGTTTTTTTTAATACTAATTTTTGAATATAATAATTAATGCAAACAAACAAAAACAAATTGTATTGTATTGCCCATTAAAAAGACGAGCACCCGAGGCTCCTTATTGTTGTTATCTCTCGATGCTAATGTTTCCTTCGCCTTCTGTTAAACACATTGATTCTTATGGTGTATCAATAAGATACAAAGGATAATTAATTATTCATGCTGTTTGTTAAGTTAGAATTTGCGTGATTTATATTTATTCCTTGAAATTCTCAAAAGAAAAGGATAGTCCTATAAATTCATTACTAAAAGAACAATTCCGAAGAAATGAAAACATTAATTTATGATAATGAAAATCATGATAATGTCAGTTTTTATGCCAGAAGTTTTCTAAACAGATAAGAAAACGATTTCCTTATTTTTATTTAGGTCTACGTAACAAAGCGACCACATGTTGATGAATTTTTACGATGTGTTGGTGAACACTACGAATGTGTTCTTTTCACTGCTAGTCTAGCAAAAGTAAATCATTAAGATTTATTTCATTACATCTTGATCTATTTCAATTATCTTTTAGTATGCTGATCCTGTAGCTGATTTGCTTGATCCAAATCATATATTTCATTCAAGACTTTTTCGTGAATCTTGTACTTATTATAATGGTAAGAAGAATATTGAGCTATTTAGATAGGAGTAGGCTTCATGTGAGAAGTTCCTAATGGAATCTGCTTTTCGTTTCCTATCATCGCGTCTAAATAATTAAGCAAGAAAATAATCTTTAGAAGTGAAGTTTGATAATTGCGGGATAGTGGAGCGTTTTTCTTCTTTCTGCCATCTCCATACAAAATGAATAATAAACAGAATCGAGCATTATTAATTCATTCTCATCGTCTGAAATTTCTAAACCTTCCCTTCTCTTATGATCAAATTACAGCTACTCTTATTTCAATCAAATTCATTGATGTGTCTTAAAGGTTCTATTTTTATTTCTATTTTTAATTTTCAGGAAATTATATCAAAGACCTTAGTCGATTAGGTCGCGACATTCGTAAAGTAATCATTATTGACAATTCACCGGTATCATATATATTTCATCAAGATAATGCAGTATGTGAAAAACAAGCGAACACATTTTTGGTCAATTAATATATTGTTTTTCTTTTTCTTCTTTCGTTTATCACAAGGTTCCTGTAACTAGTTGGTTTGATGATATGCATGATACTGAATTACATACACTCATACCAATCTTTGACCGTCTTGCCACAGTTGATGATGTCATACCCGCATTACAAGATATTCATCATCAGCGAGCTGCTGTTTGAAGATTTGCGAAAAGGTTTTGCTTCTTCGTTTTCTTATTCGAGAGAATTTTTTGTTTCTTCCCGTTTTTCTGTTTGTGTTCATCAGTAATTCGACTTCGCACTTTCTTTCTCTTTATTTGTTTTCAAAATTTTATCCTACAGTGCCGTTTGTCTTTCTTTACGTTTCGTTTTTGTCTTTATTTTGAACTAACCATCATAGTAAACAAGTTTATTTTCATCATGCATTTGTTTTATTTCGCCCTTGAACATCTTTATTTTTTGCGTATCAGAACAAAATAATCTATGCAACTAACAATCGCGCTTGTAATCATGAAAATCCTTGCAGCATTCCTTTTTGTTCGTCGTCGTCGTCGTCGTCTGTTTTTTTATTTTATTTAATTAACATATCAGTGAAAAATCAGAAGAAAAGGAAACTAAAAGAAAAGAAAAAGACAATGGCCTGTTATACATGTATAAATTATCTATTGTTTGTTGTGTGTATATATATATATGTATAAGAAAAAAAACAACCAAACAACCTTCTGTGTGATGTGTGTATCTTTTTTTCTTCGTCCTTTCTTTTTTGTTTGCTTGTTAAACCTTGATGAAGAGAAATTTTTTTCTCTTCGAACAGTCGTAGATAAGAAGCATTAATATTCTCCTCATTTTGAACGAACAGTGTTGTTTTCAACAGATCCTTTCTTTTTGCTCTCATCCCTGTTCTATATACTTCATTGCTGGTGCTAATTCATTAAATACATTGTTTCTATTTTTTTGCTGTTAGCTGCTGCACATTTTTATTGTTGTTATATCTCTCATTCTCTCTTTTTTTGTTCACTGCGCATGTGTGTTTACCCCTTTTGTTTCATAAATCTTGTAGCATTCGTCAATTCATTTATTTATGTCATTATTGTTCCCGATATTGAAAAGAAGGAAAACATGATTTATATTCAAGAGTCTATGGAAAAAAAAACGAAATTGATGTATAATGAAACGGCTTGTTTTTTAGATGGCGTCTAAACCAGCAGATACCAAAGCGAAACTTCGCGAATTGATGAAACAGGAAAAACAAAAAAGAATTGATTCACCACTCGCGAAGTAAATATCGATAAAGAATCTTCAAAAAACAAATCTCACCGCATAGAAACTATTTGAAATCATTTGCAGGTATACAAATACCGGTCAATTGTATTGTGCATTATGCAATCAAAATTTAACCAGTGAAACATTTTGGAAAGCTCATGTCAATGGACGAGACCACAAACAAGTTCGTTCTATTGCCTGAAAAGAAAATTATTTTTTTATGGGGATTTTGTTTTGTTTTTTGTTATTCAGAAATTAGTTGAGCTCAAATCGACTATCAAACAAACAAATGCAGATGCAGTCTTTGCTATACCAGCAATTCCACCTCTAGTAACAAATCGGCAACGTGGTGTTAAGCGTTCTCATGATGTAGGTATGTGTCTATCGAATTCAGTTAATCATTCAATCAAATATAAATCTAAAATCGTTATTTGACTTTGCTTTAGCGATATCAAACAATCATGAAATTGTTGGTAAACCATCCGGTCCTTTTAATTCATCAACAGCAGCGTCAAACTCAGCATTGCCTGCTGGTAGGATATAAGCAACACTTTGAGATTGTCAAAAAAAAAGATTTTTTGAAGATTTTTTCGATACCGGTGCATCGCAATCTCAGATAATCATTAGTAAACCAATTATGAAATCATCATTACCAACAGCGAAGGATAGCGTTGTTGTGCCAGAAGAATCTCCTGCTTTGCCCGAAGGATTTTTTGATGATCCACAAGTCGATGCACGTATGAGAAAAGTCGAATATGTGGACAAAATGGAAGTTGCATGGGATCAATTTACACGTGAAATGAAGCAAGAAGCAAATGTATATGAGTCTTATTTTCTAATAGGCGATTCAATGATCTTCGAAATTTTTTTATTTAGGTATCAGAAAAATTAGAAGCAATTGACGACAACGAACGTGATGTTGAACGAGAAATAATTGAAACCGATGAATTAATGTACGTGTAAAATTGTCTTTTTCGATCGTAATCTTTTTTTTTTCTTGGATTTTTTTAGTTCCCGATGGCAAAAAATCGAACAAATGCACGATATAAAAGATAGTCGATTTAAAGTAGTAAAAGAAGGAATAAAAAATTCAAAAAAACAAACCAAAAATGAAATCGACAATGAAGATGATGACGAAGAACTAGAAAAGGAATTACAAAGCATGTATAATTGGAGACAGAAACGTTCGTGAATTTTTGTTTTTGATGTATATATTAAAAAGAAAATGCGTTTTTGTTATAAAGATATTATGCTTATTATTACCTCGGTAAAATATTAAATAAAACCTTTGTATTAAACAAGCTGTAATTCAGTTTCTTTTTTTAATGTCGATCATAATATCGAACAGATAGCAAATAAGAAATAGAGGCTTATCTTTAGACGTTATAGTCAGACATACATTCAGAGGAGATTATTGTTTTTTCATGTGTAATCTATAGATTGTCTCTATGGATACTTTACTTTTCTGTCTCAATGATAGTGTTGACTCATGATAGGAAAGTATTTTTGGAATGCATACCATATTTATTTCATGCAATCAATATTGTTATTGTTGTTCCTAATTTATCATTGCTTTTGCCGTCAGAATCAACTATCGATGATTGAACGTTACATTCGTGCTTAATAATTAGATCTAATTTGCTTGTAATAGAATCAAATTTAAATGTATTTAATAAATTCGAAAGAGAAATTTCCTATGAATAGAAATCGAAATGTTAATAGCTGTTATCTAATTATAAAAATCTATTAAAATATCAATTGAAATCAATAAACAATGATTATCTGTCGATTTTAATTCAATGCACGGCATAAAAACAAAAATTAAAAATTAATAATATTTAAAAGAATAATTCTCTACGCCATATTTTCCATCGATGACAACAAGCAGACAGACGTCAAGTTATTTTCCTTTATTCTATTTTTTCCACCATAATTACATTTCCTACGTTCACCGTTCGTTCATATTAATATTTTCCATTTAGTTATTAATTGAAAAAAAAATTCTACCATTCATTTCAATAATTAGATTCGTACGCAAATAAAATAAAAGCTCTAAAAATGCCGTTTACAATAAATGATGTTCTACAACATAAACGTAATGATCGTCAGCTACGTGAAATTCACGAAAGAGAATATTCAAAATATGTAGCGAATCTTCGTCAACAACAGCAACAGTCAAGTTCACATTATAAAAATGATTATTATTTACCCATCAAACATTTGAATGAAATTGAACGGTCGCGTGTACGCAACGCATCGGCTAAACAAAATCTATATGATCGGATATGTCGTGACAATCTTGTATTATATCAACGTTTACTCGCAGCAAGTAAACGAACAATGATTGATGATAAAAATGAAACCTATCAACAAAATTTAACCTCATTTACAACTAAACGTAGTCAACAACGTTCTAATGAGCATAATCGTATTTATAATGACAATCAAATATTGTTACAACGCATTGATAATGTACGTGGTCGTTTAATAGGTAAAGAACAATGTGATAATGATTGGAATAAACATATAGGTTTTATGAAAAAAACTTGTCAATATCCAGAAAATATTGATAAATTTGTTACAAAAAAGAATAAAAATGAGCAAATGCAAGCATGCGCTTATTTAGCAACGAAAATCAAACAATGGAATAATCGACACTCAATGATTGAACCATCAAAACAAACATAAGTCGTACCATTAACTATTTTACTTGATAAATCTTAATTTATTTGTTGTTGTATTATACATATATTTTTTCTCGAATAAACTTCTTTTTTTGATGAACACAGATCTAATCATTGTCTCAAAAACTTTCTATTAAATCGACTCGAGAGTCATGTGTTCGATTTAGAACGAGAGAAATAAATTAAGCTTTTCTCACGAGAGACTATACCATGAATTTAAAGCCGATTATGATATTTCCAAAGCTCAACATCAACAAACGAAGTCAAAAATATATTTAAATACGTGTAAAATCTTAATCGAGCTAAATGCATTCAAATCGAATGAAACGCTCAGAGAGCGAGATGAAAAAGATACGCAATTTTTACTACAAAAGAGAAGACAGGATACGATTACATCATGTTTTATGTATTATTTGTTATGGAATCAATTAGTTCTCGACAAGAAATAAATTTCTGTAATCAATATCTTTACGTTTCAAGAAACTATTTTCAAGATAATAGTCTGTAAATTCATATATCAATACTGGTACAGTCGCTTTCGTTCTAATTGATATTATCTGTAACATGAACATCATACAATACCACATTGACTGTTCTAATCGTAAATGTCCTCAATAGTAGAAACCAATTCCGATGGGCTTTTGCAGAGAATAGAACATTTAAATAATAACAGCTACTTTGATCTATGTAATGAACATATCATATAATCAAAAAGAATTGCATGCATTTCATTAAATTACTTTTCCCGAGTGTACTTACTGACGGCACGTCTACAAGTGACGTGAAGAATTCCCTGTCGCATACTATAATTTATTTGTTTCTGATCCTATAGATCATACTATGTAAATCAAAGCAATGTTTAAACGCCGCCAGTATTCATCAGACACCGTCGAATATTTTATTCTATCATAACTGTTACTAAAAACATGAGATCATGACTGATGGTGCGAATAAAAAAACAACTGTGCACATTGATTATTCATATTGAACTGTCTAATTTTTCCTTGACAAAATTTCGTAAGATATTTGGTTTAATTAAAATATTTCTCGACGATGAATCTAATTTTCCAATGATATTCGGCTGAAAACTACTAATCAAAACATATTTTATTCTTCGAAATGAGAAAAATAAAACAGACGAAATTGAGATATTTTTATTATATAGACTATTTTTATTTTGATGCCATTCATGAAACGATGTTGACTTGATCATCGTTAAAAATACATTAATTTAGTATTGTTTTTTGTTGTGATTAGTTGTTTGTTTTGAAATAGATGCATATATACGGTACTCAACATCAATATACAACTCTATTTTAAAATTTGCTTACTTTACATAGTTAAACTTCATGAAAAAGCAAACAATGAATTATATATTCTTCGATGTAACGAAAATCACGTTTAGATTTCTTTTTGTTTTTCTTTATTCAAAAACAGCAACTGTTAAAAACACAAGAACAGACGAGAACATTTCCACTTTATTTACCGTTACTTATCTCCTTCTACCACATAATGTGTTCAACGGTGTTCTAGCCGAGACTGACTGACATAAGATGTTCTCGTTTAAAATGTCAAACCCGAGAACATGCGTGTTTATTAAACATTCCTAGTCTCTGACTTGATAAAAATCTATTGAAACTAAATGTCTTTCTAATTAGTATGCAGTAGATTGAGTCATCAGAATGAAAATAAAAAAAAGTGACTCAATTTTCTTTCATTGTCGTCGAATGATAAAATGTGATGAGAGAGAGAGAGAGAGAGAAATTCGTTTTTAGAAGTCAATCATAGTAACATTTGTGTGCCAATATGTAAAATATAAGTTTTACTTCTCTTTGAATTGACAAATCGCTCTTTAGGCGCGACATCATGTGTATAAGACAGATCAAAGGAAACTAGGAATACTTTGAAAAGTGCCCGTACATAAAATGTATTGCTGTGTAGAGACTACACTTTTACGGTTTTTGTTTTAATGAATGACGTGATCCCCTTAGAAACATTAGAAAAAAGCTTGCTTTTGACTTAGAAATTTCATGCCAACGGATGATGGTGAGAATGATGTATTTTGAAAATTTCAATTCTATTGATTTACTTTTATTTTCAAGTAAGAACATAACGCAATTGTGGCATATTAACGATCGTCGGATTATTACAGTAGAATGATTTGTAGATTTGTTCGAATTTTTTTATGAATATTTTGATGAGAAAAATATAAAAATAAATAACTTGTAACTGCAGTTAATTATCATAAAATATATCGAAACATGAGTAACTCATTCAACAATTTATTGTTTTCTTTTTCTCAATATAAAATAAAGAAAGACTAAACATATACACAAATTCTTAAAAAATAAAGTTTAAACTTTCGATCGATATATTCTTCTTCTCGTCTTTCGTTTTTCATGTCTATGCATTCGTCAATTTAATTGATGGCCGATTAATTGAATTGCGTCGTGGCATATTTGATGAAGCATTTAATGACTGTTTGGAATAATTTGACGGTTTTAAATTTGCTGCGTTATATTTTGTTATTGACGCTCGTCGAGGTCTACCATTTGTTGTCGATTCACCATTGGTCTCTGACTGTGCGACAGTCTGCGTTGCTGGAACTGCTGGCGGTGGATGTGTAGCTGGTTTACGATAATTAGCACAATGATGAACATTGTATAGATCAATAATTTTATCGACATCGTTTTGCCACATGTATTGTTGTTTTTGTAATTGATTACGTTTTAAACGTGCTGTTTCGTTCGTGTTTATACTCGAATTTTGATCGATAATTTTCGGTTGATGCTGTTCCGGAGCAAAGAGTTCCTCGGGTCGAAGACCGAACAATTCTTCAGGTTTATTATAACGGCATGTTCGTCCCTTAGCTTCGTGAATTGAACATGATGAATCATTTGATTTTGCANTTGACTGTTGTACAATAGCTGATACTGAACGACCGGCATACATGGTTTGAGAATAGATTGATGAATCGGATCCGACGAATGAAAAAGGATGTTTAGGATGATTTGTAACTGAATCCAGATGATCATTTGATGATAATTTTGTTTTCAATGGTGTTGATAAAACAGTGGTTGCTTTTATTTTAGACGAACTCGCTTGAAATGTTGAAGAATGAATAAGTGCTTGATTATTTAACATTGATGTTGTTGAGTTTAGAAATCGACTTTTTATTCGTGAATCTGTATTTTCTGAACGATTAAAAGTTGAGTGCGATGTTTGCGTATATGTTGCTGATTTATTTGTTTTCGATTTCGTTCCTTCATTATTGAATTTTGTTGAATTTAAATCATCAATAGACAATTGTGTTTTACTTGTTGTTTTTTGTATAAAACATGCGTTTTGGTCGCTTGAATTCGATTTATTTAAATGATTTTGTTGAATTAGTAATTGCGTTCGAGGACTACTTCGATTAGAACCATTATGATTTCCATTGGCGTCGAAATTTCTTTGATGCTCCTTAGTTGACTGCGTTTCATTAACAACCGCTTCTGTACTCGAATACTGAGTGCCATTAACTAATGTTGATTTAGTTCGGTCAAGTTTGTTAATTGTCATCGTCGTCGATGTTTGTGGTGCTTCATATTTATTATGTTTCGAATGTTGATGATGGCGATGTTGTTTAGCTTGTTTACAAAGACCTGCTAAGCGATGTGAATAACTAGTATCGCTATCGTTGAAAATTATTTTAAGCAAACCAAACGAAAGTGAAGTTGGACGAGTGTCAGATTTTTTACTCGAAGCACTTTTCTTTTTCGTCTGTGACACTATTGCTTGATTCCCAGCTGGACAAGAAGGACTTTCATAGATAGATAAAGGACGTGGAACAACAAAAAATTCATCCCAATCACGATGAGTTATTTGATTAGCACATTCGATATGACCGTATTTAAGAGCAAGAGCAGCTGCTGAACATCCTAAACACAGACGACGACGAAGAAGGAAAAAACAAAAACACAACGAGTGTGATTATATCAATCAATAGAATAGAACAGAACAGAACAAAACAAAGTTACCTTCTCGATTTACATATTGATCGAGACGAATACCAAATTTTTCTGCTGATCTTATAATTAACTCAGCAATGCCACAATTACCTTTACATGCAAAATGAAGTTTGACAAAAAAAAAGAAAAACAGTGAATAAATTTAAATTACCAGTAATAGCAGCGTAATGTAAACAAGTATTTCCTTCACAATCTTTTGTATCGATATTAAAATCTAAGCAAGATAAATATAATTGTACGAGTTGTAAACGTTGTAAAGCACATGCATGATGCATTCTAATGAGAGAGAGAGAGAGAGAGAAGCAGAAAACAGTAAATATCATATAAATTGAAAAAAGTATTTTGAAATTGATTTACGCATTTCGTCTTGCATGATCTTCTAATGCAATTTTAGCACCTTTTTCTAATAGATTTTGTGCTATCGATAGACTCCATCGATCATTTTCAACATATGAACATAGAATCAATGGTGTTCGAAGTTGACCATCGCGTTCATTAGGATCATAATGAAGTTGTAATAAATATCGAATACAACGAAAATATCCATGCTGAATAGCAAATGGAACATTGAAATATTTCGGCAATGATGTCATATTAGTTTGATGCTTATGATCAATATTTTTATCATAGACAGTCATCGATGGAGATGGTACTGCTGGTGGCAATAGTCGAGAAGAAACAAGCATTGACATATGTTATATTATATTAATGGTAAAATATATATATATATATATATAGCCACTTAGATGCTAACGATTATGTATAGCATTTGTATAGCTTCTTAAAAAGTGAGGACAATATGAGTGAACAATCATATGAATAGTTATGGTAACTTACTTGTATTGAAGAATCGCTTCTACATTCACTAGTGAAGTGAAGAAAGAAAGAAAAACGTAAAATAAATTGAACGGTCGTCTGATATTTAACAATGGCAGTTGTGTATGTTGAAATAAAGTGAAATGAAATGACAACAAACTTCTCTCCCTTTTTTACTCTCTTCATTTTTCTTTCACTCGTTATGCTTCTTTCAGAAAAAGAAAAAAAAAACCTAAATTAAATAGACATGTCAGAGAAAAGAGCACGTACATTTACCGTGGAAAAGAAAAGTAGATGATTTGTTTGTATGATCAAAGTATGTATATTTATTTTTATTGGACATCAAATAAAATCTCAAATGTTGTTTTAATCAGTTTTTCATCCAGAACGAAACTACTATGCTTATCAGTTATTCTGGATAGCCTGATTTTATTCATATAATCTAGATACTTACTTGTTTGTACGAGTCCGATTTGTTTGTCATAATATGCGTTTGAGACCTTCTAGGAGAACATGGTTTTGACTTATCTTCGTTTTCTTTTACGTTTCTCTCTCTCTCTCTCTATCATGTCTTTTATTACAAAACATGCTACAATGCATTGCAGGCAGACACTAGTCATTAAATAATAAAAGAAAGTAAAGTAATGGTGTAAAAAGACAATCGCAATGTTTTTTTTTTTTTATTATAGAAAGCAGTTAACCGTATTTAAATGAGTGATTATTGGCAATGATGAAAAGATAAACAACATTTCATCCTTGAGACGAAAAGACGTTCGAGAAACTTGAAGTTTGTTTTATTATTAAATTAAAAGCAAAAGTCATTGAAATGATTTGAATGTCATATTTTATTTCGCATACAATCAAAAACCACACAATTATCAATAACAAAAGAAAACCTATGACATTTCTCCGAAAAATGATTGTTAGAATATGCGGCTTACTGCCAATTAAAATTTCACGTTCTCTCGGGAATATTAATGATGCGTAATTTTTTTTTAAATCTATTTATATTTTCCTCAAATTCATCTTTAGAGATAAAATGGATTATTTGAGTAAACATAAACTCCGTCGGTTTCTTTGACAACACTATTTGTTATAATTTTGTCGTAAAACATATAAAGATTCTTTCATTTATATGAATGAATTAATTCAATATACTCAACAAACTTATTTCTATGTTACTTCAATAATTAATTTTCTTTTTTTTCTTCAAATGTGAAACAAATGGTTGCGCAGTTCAGTATGCAATGTTCTGGTTTCACACCCTTTACCATTAATAATCAAGGCTATATAAGTTATATCAAATATTTGCAAACATGTTTCATTCAAGAACATCTTTCCTACATAAATAATATCACAAAATGCCATTATGTTAAGAACAACGGAGTTTTAAATAATGCTTATCGTTACACACAACAAGTTGTTCGAACCTTCAAAATTCAATTTCTATGGGTTCAAAGAAAGACTAGTAATAGACTTGATTTATAAACTATGTCATACCGATTAAAAAAGACACGAATGAAATCAATAAGAGAATTCTAATTTATTATAACCAGTTAAATTTCCAGAATGTTTTTTGATAAAAAAATTAATTGAAAATTTTGTTTTGATCTATCTCGTATGTTTAAGATTCAAGAACGAAATCTTTCTTATTAAATAAACATTCGACAATTGTATGATGAATAGATTGATGAGAAGCTGCATGTGTGCTTTTGATGTTGAATTCAATTGAAACTTGAGCTGAATGAAAAAGTTAAACCTTATAATAACTATACTCAAGTTAAAAAAAAATATTTTCTATCTCGATTAATATTTGTTGGATGATATACAATCGTCGTCACTTAAAACTATTTCAATGTCAACAAGACTATTACAAATATGTAATATTTGAAGATTGAGGCTTAGAAAAGTATAATATTTCATTGTTGTTATTGTTTTAAGAAATATAAAGTCATATTTTTCTCAATGCCCTGATGTTTCAATATTTTTATTACGTTGACTAGATAGATGACAAAAGAAAAACGAACGATAGCGCAAGAAGAAAGAAAAAAAGAGCAACAAACCGACAAACAAAATCTAATAAATGTCACGCATACATATTAATAGCAAAAGAAAAACGAATTAAAAAAAGAATTCCTGATTGATCTCACTGTCAAATAGAGTCATTGTTTAATGTGAAAAAGAAAGCTAGAAAAAAAAGAAGAAGAAAATATAACATAAAATATTCAGTTACTGTCTTAATTAGAGCTTCTTGACTTGTGCAAAAAATGCTGATGGACCACTTGCTGTCTGTTTAAATAGATTAGCGTGGCATACAGCACATCGACTAACATATTGTCTTTGCGTGCCAGCTTTTAATGTCAGTAATTTAGGTTTTTCAAAGCCTGAATAATCATCTAATGTAGCTAAATAGAATGTCATCATGTTTGGATAATAATTGCAATGAGAATGATCTTTGCAATGAAAATATGGTCGATCATGATATTTTTCAAGACATGAACCAGGTGATTGTAAACTTTGTTGATCACCACGGCCACCATCAGCTGATGTAAATACAAAACTATAACCAGTCCATAAAAGATCATATCCATCAGGACATGCTGGAACACGTTGTGATTGACTATGAATAGCGAATACAGGCGTTGGTGATTCACAAACAACACAACGACTTAAATGATTGGGTATATCGCGTGATTCAAATGGTGCCATACTTGCTGACATTGGTTCATTTGTTGATAACCAATATGAATAATCATTACGTGAAGCATAATGGCATGAATTACCAATATCACAAAATAAGAATGGCATTGCATTAAAACGACGTAAACAACTGCCGGAACCACCTATTCAAAAAGAAAAAAATACAGAATTCCATTGTGAGCCTTTTCATTGTAGTGCTGATAAAAAGAAAAAAAACCTACCGAGATCTTGATGAGCAGCGTATGTATCACCTTGCATACCCATGAATGAGAAACCTTCTTGCATTTTTGTGGTTGCAAAAGGACATTGTGGAGCTGTTTTATCTTGACTATGTCTAAAACAAAACACAATAGTGAATTTTTCATATCGATTAAATAGACGCATACCGTGAAAATATGAATGAGCCTTCTCCTGTATCGCCTGGAAGACCTTGAATACCAGCAATACCTAGATAAGAGAGAAATAGAAGTTAAAGTAACATTTTTTTTTTGAACGAAAAACTTACCTGGTGAACCTGGTGGCCCATATAGACCAGGACTAAAATAAATGAATTAAATATGATCATAGAAAAAAAAGGCATTTGATAACTTACGCTCCTGAAAGACCAGCATCCCCAACTGGACCACGAGCACCTAATGAACCTGGATTGCCTATAAAACAGAAGAGAATAATCGTTACTTAAATATATCGCTGTTTGAATATGATAATTTACCTGGACGACCAGAGAGACCAACTTGGCCTGGATAACCTTTTGGTCCTGGAAGACCAATTCTGCCTGGTATTCCATTGGTACCTACAAAATCAAGCCAAATATTAAAAGATAATTTTAACTAATTAATTTTCATACCTGGTAATCCTTGATCACCACGTTCACCTTTAGCACCTGATTGTACCAAATTCTATGGAGGAAAAAAAAGAAAACAACGGAATAATTTTTCTATCATAAAAATCGATGGCTCTCTTACTTCAACTCGAACCGGTTCTCCTTTTGCACCTGGCATACCTGGAAGTCCATTAGCACCTGGTAATCCTATAAAATAGAGAACAGAATGATTCTATTGCATCAATATACAACAGATATGATTAAAGCTAACCTGAATCACCAACTTCTCCTTTACGACCTGGGATACCAGATAAACCTTGAAACAATAAAAATAGCATAAACTAAAGAATTCTCTAGAATAATGTAACACTTGCCTGCTGTGCCTGGTTCTCCTCGTCGTCCTGGTAAACCCGAATTTCCGGCTGGACCTGGGAGACCCTTGAAACAAAAACAAAATAATTATTCGCTTTATCACAGATAAAAATCATTTACCGGTAATCCTTTTGAACCTGCAGCGCCTGATATACCCGGAAGACCATTGATTCCAAGAAGACCTGGTAAGCCTAAATAGAATTAAAAATAAAAGTAATTTTTATTTCATCAACGATTTCAATACACTTACCAGAAGGACCAGGCAAACCTGGTTTACCATCTCGTCCGGGAAATCCAGCTAAGCCTATTCGACCAGGAAAACCATCTTGACCACGATCTCCGGTTACTCCTCGATCACCAGTTACTCCACGGCCTAGACAAAAAGAAAGTAATAGAAATAAGATTACCAAGACACTTGTCTGAATTGTCATCACAATCACATACCATCACGACCTGGTGGACCTGGTGGACCAACTTCACCAGGTGGCCCTCTAAATTTAAATTAAAAGAATATTAAATGACTATTTGACTTTATTATTAATTGAACACTCACCGAAGACCTGGTCGGCCTGGAAGGCCATTACGACCAGCATCACCTGGCATGCCTGGTAAACTACGACCACCTAGAATAGAAATTGAAAAAAAATATCATCATTATATTGTTAGAAAACATAATTGCATTTTACATACCATTTTCACCTGGTACACCTTTTAGACCTGGGCGACCTGGTAGGCCAGCATCTCCTTTAGATCCTGGTAAGCCAGGTAAACCTTAAATAAGAGAAATAGAATCATGTATGACATCATAGAATAGATAATGATTTACCTTGCCGTCCTGTTTTTCCTGGTATGCCTGATAAACCTTTCTCTCCTGGTAGACCTGGAAATCCATTACGACCTAAAATAACACCAATTACAAGCACTATAATTTAGCAACGTTTTTTTCATCTATCTTACCTGGTGCTCCAACTGAACCAGGAAGACCGGATGCACCCTGAAATGATAGAGTTATTAAAAGCATGCTTATCTTTACTTGTCCACTGTTAACTTACTGGTAGACCTAAAAGAGAAAATTGATATCTTGTCTATTGGAAGTAAAGGAATATAAAAATAATGAAGCATACCAGCATCGCCAATGATTCCAGCAAGACCTGGGAAGCCAGGTGCTCCAAGATCACCTGTTTCTCCTTTAACTCCTATGAAAATAAAATTTTGATATATATTTAAGAATCAATTCTACTTAAAATTTCATTTACCTTGTTCTGTAGCTCGTCCATCTCGACCTGATTCTCCCATCATTCCTTTAAAACCAGGAAGGCCTGGAAAGCCGGCACGACCAGGAAGGCCCTGCAAAATCAAATTCATTTAAAAAGTAGAAACCCAATGAGCTTTTATTTATTGAACTTACTCGATCACCTGGAGATCCAGAAAGTCCAGGAAGACCTAAATAAAAGTAGATATGTGAGACTAGTGTTTCAATTCGATTAGAATACATACCACTTTGTCCTTGTTGACCTTTGAGTCCAGGTAAGCCAGGTGCACCACTAAGACCAACAAGACCTATTCTCGAATAAAAGATATTATCAGAAAACTGACTTGAATTTATCCATTTTACCTGGATATCCAGCAAGACCTGGTTGTCCTCGTAGTCCCATAGTACCTGAAAGACCGGGCTAGAAAATACAAGGATAACGAAATTATATTCTTGTTTTGAATTTGATAAATGATTTCACTCACGATTCCTCGAAGACCACCTGCACCCGGTAGGCCAGGAAGGCCAGGTAAACCACGATCACCTCGTATACCTAGAAAAAAATTTAATCAATGAAATTTCTATACTGTAAATAGAAACTACGTAATTACCATTAATGCCTTTGAACGAATTACCAGGTTCACCTTTCAAACCCGGTAAGCCAGGACGTCCTAAAAAAAATTTTGTTTTCAATTAAAAAAAATAATCTTCGAGTTAATAACATACCATCACGGCCAGGTAGGCCAGGACTGCCGGGTAAACCTGAGAATCTGAAAATATTTTTCAAATAAAAAAATATCTAAAATTTCATGTTGTCTAGAAATGATGTCTTACCCAACTTCGCCTGAAAATCCTTTGGGACCAACTAAAAATTAACAAGTAATGATTTTCAAATAATACATATTTTTCTCATTATTCATAATACATACATGGACCAGAGTCTCCTGCAAGACCTTTGATACCCGATAGACCAGGTTCACCAGGTTCACCTACAATATTAAGTTTTTTTTATACTTATTTTTTATTTACTCTCATTTCCATACCGATTTCTCCTTTTTTGCCCGGCTGACTATAACCACCACCAATACCTGGTTCTCCTAGATCGCCTACATTAGAGATAGAACGATACTTTTGAAATGTATTTTATTACACTATGAATATAATTTACCTTGAAGACCCTTAGGTCCTGGAAATCCTGGAAGCCCATTTACACCTGGGTTGCCAGGTAATCCACCTAAATAAAAATAGAATACAAATGATCGTTTCATACAAAAGAAATCAAAGTTTACTTACGTTCACCAGGTACACCAGGTCGACCTATTTTTAAAAAGAAAAGAAAAGAAAGAAATTTATTATTATATTAAATTAAGTTAAACTAGAAAAAAGAGAATTACCTTTCATTCCGACTAAACCAGATAATCCATCCAATCCATTATCACCACCTATTTTTGTAAGAATAATTCATTACTATTTCTATATATATATATATGTGTGTGTGAATACATACGGTCGCCAGGTTTGCCGTGGAAACCAGCTGAACCAACTTGTCCAGGTTGACCCTATTTATTAGATTTTAATTTTTTAATTTTTTTAAATATTAACACATACCATGTCGCCAGGTATACCACGATAACCAGCTGGACCGGGACTACCTGCAGCTCCATTCAATCCAGGTGCTAAATAAAAATAAAAATAAATTTCTATCATATGAATTATAATATGATTCTTCTTACCTCCAGGTTGACCACGAGCACCAGGCAAACCAACATCACCGTTATAAGCAGCAGTTGTACCACCTAGAACAATTTGCATACATTTACTGTAAGATCTGTTTCTATATGAATATATCTTAGAAACGTACCTCTTTCTCCTTTAAGTCCTTGTAAGCCAGCTTGTCCTGGTAGACCGTTGAAACCTATTATTGAAAGAAAATTTTAAATTCAAGAAAATTTTAATTGCAGTTTTACTGACCAGAATTGCCAGGTAAGCCACGTGAGCCAGATGGACCACCTAAAATAATAGATGATTGCAAGTTAAGCAAAATCAATAGTTCGATAACATACGAATTCCTGGTAGACCGGGTGAACCTCGTATACCAGTAACACCTTTTGGACCTGGATTGCCTTGTGGTCCAGAAATTGTTGCAACAGCAGTTTCACCTCGTTGACCCTACATTAAAAAGAATATACAGTAGAAATGATGATAAACAATAATTTATCATATATACTTTAGTTCCTGGTAGGCCAGGTAGACCAGGTTGCCCATTCATTCCAGGAAGACCAGGTCTAAAATAAATCAGTTAAATTTCCGTGTCAGAGAAAGAAAAAAATGTTATACCTTCCATCGAGACCAGGACGTCCATCCATACCCGGATAGCCTAAAGAAAATACATAGAAGAAAATACGAATATGTTGTTTTTACTCTACCTTTAACACCATTTTCGCCTAAGAAAAAAAGAGAAATATTAATAATGAAATATATATTTATGTTATAAGCTAGACAAACCTGGTAATCCTGGGAAGCCAGGTCGGCCATCATCACCCTAAAAAAAAGACATTGAATATTCCAATTTTTGCATCATCAATAAGAATAATATTTATCTTTACCTTAAGACCAGGAAAACCATTAGAACCTGGTAGACCATCTCGTCCAGGTAATCCAGGAGCACCTTATAAATTTAAAAAAAATCATGAATAAAATTACTTCTAGGGCTTTTCATTCAATTATTTACCAGGTTGACCAGAAAATCTAGAAGAATATTGAAAAAAATAATAACAGTTAAATTATACAAATTTAAGTTAAGAAATATTCTTACCCAGCATCACCAAGATATCCTTTCATGCCTCGTTCGCCAGGTGTAACCAATTGTATTGGTGCATCCTCACCAGGTTGGCCAGGTTGGCCAGGTCGTCCAGTTTTACCTTCTGAACCACTTTCACCTTGTTCACCACGTGGTCCACGTGCAAATACTTGACCTGGTGGGCCCGGAGTTCCTATTGGACCTATTCAAGATAAGAAGATGCAATTTATGAGTTGTTTTTATATTTTTCATAGAAACAAAAATGATGAATTTACCTTTAGCTCCTGAGGTACCGACAGTTCCCGGTCGTCCAACTTCACCTGTAAGACCCTATATTGAAAAGAAATGTATATATGTAGGTACATATAGATAAGAAAAAAACATACTCGTGGTCCAGATGAACCAATAACACCATCATAACTAGAATGTGCAAAAGTGAAAATGTACTTCTATAATTGTATATCTGATAAAATTCATACCCATCACGTCCATTGATACCAGGTTCACCAACATCACCACGATAACCTTTAACACCTGATTCACCTGGCATTCCTCTACGACCTATACAAATATATGTACACTAAAATAATCTATTTTAATATGTCTAATTACCTTTAATACCATCAGCACCAATTAATTCACCAGGTTCACCTTTACGTCCTGGTAAACCTGCATATCCATCTCGACCAGGAATTCCCTAGAATATTTTAAAATATAAATCTCGACAATCATACAAAATCGTTTATTTACATCAGGTCCAGCGAAGCCATCTGGTCCAGGGAGTCCACTTAGTCCGGTATCACCCTTTTCACCTAAATTAAAGTAGAATGAAAATATTTCACTGCAGAAAACAATCAAAAAATATTTACCTCGAAATCCGGGTGCACCATTCAACTAAAACACATAAATGAATTTTATATTTGCCAGAAAATTAAACAAAATCTTTCTTTTTTTTTTAAATAATACTTACACCAGGTCGACCACGATAACCTTGACTACCACGATCACCGAGTAGACCAGGCGTAGCAGGTGGACAAAATCCACAACCACCAGGGTCACCTTTATTATAGAAAATAGTATATTAAAATCAATATCATCCTAGTTATTTTTTTCTTCTTGATTACTCACCACCATCACCTTTCAAACCAGGAATGCCTAAATAAGAAAATTAATTTAATTATATTTTGAGAAATGAAATAATAAAAGCAATGATACATACCAGGGTAACCTGGGACGCCGGGCGAACCAGATCGACCTTGGTATCTAGAAACATCAGATGTAAAATAACATTTAAAACAAGCGAAAACAAATTGTTGTACCCTTGTGGACCAGGAGGACCATATCCTTCAAAATAAGAATAGACTATTATTAGTACAACGAATATGTAAAAAAAGATATATTTCTTACCTTGAAAACCTTGAAAATCTGATGTACCGGGCAGACCTTTAATAGAAAATATGATAAGTATTTTTTCATCTATGAAAAATTCTGTTTACCTGGCAAACCGTCTTCACCAACATCACCTGATGATCCAGGAACGCCAGGATCTAATGGAGAAAGAAAAAAAGTCAAATTTTCTATGTACTTAATTTTTATAGAAAAACAAAAACTTACATCCAGTACGACCTGGAAGACCATCACTTCCACGTGGTCCTATAAAAGAGATGTTTACTTTTTTTCTTATGATAAATATAAAATTCATATACCGTATGTTTCTTCACCAACTAGTCCTTTTTCGCCAATAGGACCTTTTTCTCCCGGAATACCTTAAGTAAATGAATATATATATAAACAGTGAAAGAAAACGAAAATGAAGAATATTACCAGCAGGTCCAGCTGAGCCACTAGGGCCAGGAAGTCCTAAAGAAAAAAAAAGAAATGTTTCTAAAAAGAAAAATAATAAATAAATTATAACATACCATCAGAACCTCGATCACCCTTTTCTGCATCAGCTGTTTCTCCCATAGGTCCAGGTCGACCAGGTGTACCATAGTCGCCTCGTTCACCTTTAAGTCCTTCACGACCTATACAACAAATACGAGAATATTTATGATTTATAATTTATTGGCAACTCACCAGGAAAACCGGGAGCTCCTGGAAAACCGTTTGGTCCATTATCACCGGTCATACCCTAGAAATGAAAATGTAATAAAGATTTTCAAATATATTATTCAACATGTATCTACATACAGGATAACCAGGTGGTCCAGGAAGTGGTCGAAAACGTTTGCTACCATAAGTCTACAAAAGATATAAAATTAATTGAAAAAAAAGGAAAAAAAAAGTTTTATATCGTTTACATTTGGACCGTTGATACCATTGTCACCACGTTGACCTTTAGTCCCTGGGTAACCAGCTTGACCAGGATCTACAATAAATAAAAACGGTAATGTTGCACTATTCGTATTCAAGTTTATCAACCTACCTCCAGGAACACCTTCACCACCAGGTGGACCAGCGGGTCCTAGAATAAAATAAAAGAGAATTCAGAATATATTTCTTGAAAAAATGCGGTAACTGACCTGCTGTGCCTTTCATTCCATATGGACCTTGTGGACCTTCTTTACCCAATTTACCCTATTTTTGAAAAAATAAAAATATTTACAAATGTCTGAAGGTTTTCTTTTCTTCATTTACCTGTGATCCTGCTGAACCAATTTCACCTTTTTCTCCTTTGGATCCTTGTAAACCGTCAATACCCTAAGAAGAAATCATAAACAATAATTCAATTGATTTAAAATTAAAATTAAAATATCTACCAAATAACCAGGTTGACCACGATCTCCTTTATAACCATGATCCCCATCGGGACCACGAATACCAGGTGGTCCTTGTACATTTGTAATACCTTGTGAAAAAAAAACATTTAAATACTAATGAATATTCTTGTTTGATAAAGAAAAAAAACATCAATATTTCTGTATGTGTCTCTATAAATGATGTGTAACATATTCGAATAAAACGTACGTGTAACCGCTAAGAAACAGTTAATAATATGTAAATTCTATTTTCATTTTATTAAAATTTTGTTTGGAAAAAACAGAAGAAATATATCATAGCAGCTCTCATGAAAAGACTACTGAAAAATAAAACAATATATCTACCTCGTAAACGACCATATGGTATTGGATCGGCTGGTGTAGGAGCGTTATCACCTAAATAATAATAATAAAATATATTAAAAAGTTTAATGCATTTCTTTTTGTTTTCTTTACCTGGATCACCACGTTGACCTGAAGAAAATAAAGTAAAAATTACATTAGAATATTTTATTTTTTAAGAAATCGATTGTGTTACCTTTGTTACCATAGCTTGTGGGGCCATTTGGTCCTGGTAATCCTGGATCACCTCTAGATCCCGGACCGCCCTATAATGATAAGAGTGCGTTTAAAACATATACCAAACATTAATGTTAAATACTTACATCTGGTCCTGGTGGTCCCAATGGACCTGATAAACCTGGAGTTCCTGGTGGACCGGGCCAACCCTATCAAATGAAAATAATAAGGCATTGTATATCGAAGAAAAATCATCTTTTTTTCTCTTCATCTATTCATACTTGTACACCTGAACGACCAGCTGGTCCAGGATCACCTCGTTGTCCTGGAACAATACCACCAAGTCCGACTGAATCACCTGGTTCACCCTAGTAAATAGTTTTGAAAAAGTGTGATTTTAATTATCAAAACAAACACTTACTCGTTCACCAGCGAACCCAGGTATGCCAGCAGCACCCGGTAGGCCATCTAATCCCATACGGCCGTCATCACCGGCATCGCCCTATAAATACAATGAATGAACATATTCAATTACGAGCCTTTTTACAATTTCTTTTTCTTATTATAAAAGCTTTTATTTTTATTTATCTTTGTGAAAAAACAATTTCTGTAAGTAAGTAAGTAATATTCTCCATTGACTTTGTGTTTATTATTCAAACGAGACTTCTCGTTTGATCTTTTGAGATCAGTAGACAAATAGGTACCATTTGATCTTTTGTCTATTCTTGTTCTTAGTAAAGGTTACAAAATATACAATCATTTTATCTGACCAACAGACACTTCAAAGTTGGATACACTAACAGATAAAATATCCCCAATTGTATAGTGTTATCAATATCTGCCATAATCTTTTCCGTAATAGATATGTATAACATACATCTGTAAGAATGTGTCTGAGTCAAAAAGGAAATACCAGAGGGCATTGATTTTTATCAATCTTAAATCATAAAGACAGCATAATTAAGATGCATATTGATAGGCCTTGATCTATGACTGAATATTGTTGATTCACTTCATTTTTTCTTCTTCTACATCTCCTATAGCGTACGTTAACAACGGCGTCATGATAACTAGTAAAAACTATCAATTACACACAAGAGAAATAACGTTAATGAACGATAGATTAGTTCACAATGAAATTCGAGTGTTGACATAAACAATAATCAATTAATACTTTTCTTTTTCTTTTCGGAACATATTCTTCTAAATGAATTTCTTTATTAAGTATTTTCAATCAGATTGATTATCAGATTTATCGTTCTCTTTCGAAGATTCAGCATCAATATGACTTCACTATTTGTTACACAACGATATTACATCATCCAAATATATATCTATGTATATACATTTTCCCATCGTTATTAGTTGGATAAACGTATCGCTAGCAAGAAAAATTTTCTTTATGCATGTTAGCATACCATAAATAGCACTCATCACTGAAACTGTTTACAAGATGCATAAAGCTTGTCGCAACATTAGTTGTCTATCTACATATTTTTCTATCTTTTTTTTTGTCTATTTATACATATGCATTCGGTAATACAGTGGAAAGATATTTGCTAGTAGATATGAGTACTAATAATTACGGCTTGTATATGTATATATATATATATATATATATAAATATGTATATAAATAGAACTCAAAAGTCAAAAAGACTTCTAACAGCTGGCATACCCGACCTCATTGACTTTCCATATCTGTTTAGTTATCCATATAGATTATATTTGTATATGAGTAATAGTACCGAACTGTTATATCGGAATGAAGCTACCAAGGTCGTGACGTCGTTGGAAGGACGTACAAAAACGGAAGCAATTATTTATACAATAGTCATTTTCTGCTTTCTTTTTTCTCCATTTCTCCGTATCCATGAAAAAAACCAAGGTCTCATATACTACGACAAACTCAGATAATTACATTTTTGGGATCGTCTGAGAATGAAATATGTATCAAGTCTATGCTGATAAGAAATCTTTAGGTCACAAGCGAATGATAGACAAGACCAATTATGATTTTCATTTATCCTTACGTCAGACAAGTCTTATCAAGGATATCAGATTTGCTTCTCTAATTTATCTACAGATGAGAAAAGAAGGAAGAGAAAAATGTACATTATCCTCTCTCGTGTGATATAAGTACGTGTATGTACTGACCTTGGTCTATTTATAGTAGAGAGCTTATCTCATCAAGATGATGAAGACAAGAATAGCGGAAGAAAAAGAAACTTAAACGATATCATGGATATTGAATATATGAACACGTAACATGAACATTCACTCTAGTGCGTCTAGGATGTTTTGTTTACCTTGCTACCATTACAACCGGGTACACCAGGAATACCGCGTGGACCGACAGCACCTGATTGTCCAGGAAAACCATTTTGACCATCGATAGGCAATAAACCATCATCACCCTATTTGTTCAAAGAAAAAAACATATATTGCATAATAATAATAATAAAATACATTAGAACTTACTCGTTCTCCTTTGTTTCCATATTGACCACGGTCACCTTTTTCACCAGAAACACCAGCATTTCCTTGTCGTCCTGATGGACCTTTTAGACCACGATCACCTGGTATACCTGGAAAGCCTTGTGGACCTGAAAAATCAGATATAAACAAATATGTTAATATATCATTTTCTTCAAAACAAAATGATAAACGTACCAGTGATACCCATAGCACCCTTTCCAGGGCATTGACAATCACGTCTTGGGCCACAACCCTTACATTCAGTACCTTGAACAAATGTTTCAGTAGGTTCTGTTAATGGATATTGTGATGGAGGCGGTTGGGGATATCGTTGTCTTTGATCATAAGGATATGGATTATATTGCTGTCTTTTGACTTTTTCAGTAGATGAATCATCATCATTTTGAGCCTATAACAGATACGATACATATAATTGTAAGAAAAAAAGCAAAAGAAAACATGATTGTTCTATTCTCATCATTGATAAAATTATCAAAGAAATTAAAATTCTCATTGATTTGAATACTTACAGTCCGACATTCAATTTGACTGAGAATAGACAAAAATAAAATAAGACCGATGATGAACAGCCTCAACAATGAAGCCATCGCGCGGTTGCGTACTCAAAGACGAGACACGCGAAATTCAACAATCAATCTGTAATCTGCAAAGAAAAGAAAAGAAAAAATACAAATATAATTATGAGATATCAGAGGGTAGAGTCATTTCTTTCTTTTTTCTTTTTGTTTCAATAATTCTATCTTCATGACAGACAAGCAAACGAAAAAAAAAAGAAATAAACAAAAGAAAAGATATCACTGTCTGTTATTATCTCGTACTCAATGTGTTTTTGACACGTTTATATAAAAACGTGTTCAATAGTTAGTTAGTTGATAACGGTCGTAGCAGTAACGGACAATAGTCCAGCCGAAAAAAGCTAGTTCGAGCTGCACAACATGGATTTTTTTCTTTTCCCTCTCTTTTTCTTCTCTCTAATTTTCTCTGTTTTTTTTGGGAGAAAAAGCGAATGCAGCGCAAGAAAACTGAACGGTAATGATTGTGGTAGCAAATTACGCAGGGCGAGTGTTTGTATGTAAGAGAAAATGTCTTACGTATATATGTATATGTAATATTATGTATGTTATCAGTCCCACTATTACACAGAAACAACAGAAGCGGTAAAGCATAGTAGTCGATATTCATCTTTCATCGAGAAGGGAATAGAACAAAAACCGCGTTTTTCTGGTTGGTGGATTTTAGTGTCATATCTCTTCTCTTTCTCTCTCTCTCTCTCTCTCTCTCTCTCTGTGTTTCTATGATTGTAGGAAGACGATTGATATTATTGCACCAAGGGAAGAAAATAGTCCAGTTTCTACAACGTTAGCACTTTTTGCTGCGGCTTCCCGCGTTCGATCTTAACTCGTCTGTTGCAGACTACCAGACGACGACAGTACAACTATCGTAGCTGTCCGTCGCCGCCGAATCGCGCGTGACCATTGACAGGCCATTGTCACAACATGAATCTAACAATATTAACTTCAAAATCGTCCCATTTGTGGACTATAAGGTAAGCCATTTAAGTTACTGATTGAATGTTGATCCAATATAGAAGAATGAAAGAAAAGAGAAAATGAAAAGACACAGAAGTGTTTATATTCATCTTTTTTTTTTGTTTTTATAATACAAACGTGTATGTGAACATATTGTTTTTCATTCCAATTGATCATATACCGTTCGTTGATCTGTGTATGTATGTATGGTTGCATATATGTATGTACGAGAAAAAGAGAGAGAGAGACTACACGAGTAGGCTCTCAGCTATTCATGACTAGTTCGCCTTTCCTTCTTCTTCATTTATAGATCATTCGTAAGAGAGTTTTTCGTTTCTGTTCATCTCACTTATACATGCGCCGTTATATAAACTCTATAAAAACCATTAACAAAGGGTTGTCGACAATTAAAATTCTGTGTTGATGAATATGTTGTTTTCTTTTTTCATATTTTTTACTAAGCAGAAGAAAAAAATAGTGGTAGAGGCATCTTTCATTTAATCTTTTGTCTGCATTGTGTTATTCTCTCGACATGATATTACCACCAACACTAACAGTGGGTTATATATATTATAACAAAGAACTCGTTTATGCATCTCCTTTTTACATTGAGTATCTATATGTATAGTAGACATTTATATGCCATAAATTCATGAAACAGAAGAAATAAAATAAAGAATAGTTCTCGCCTTCTTTTTTCTTTAGTTGACCACTAGAGAGCAGCTAATATCTAGATTAATAAGAATCCAAGAAAAAGAACCTTGTATACTACGATATCGTTCCATTTACTACATACTATAAATACATTTCTTAGCCCTTTTGCGGTTATATTGGTACATCGTACTATCGCCCTCGTTTGTCCTCGTCAATTCTCCTCCTTGGCTTTTTTTGCTAATAGATTATTGAGATCACATAATAATTCCTTGGTTTATCTTATTTTTTCTTTTCTTTCGCTCCTATGCCTACTCGTTCATCTATCTTCGCCTTTCTGTACTATTTCATCACCGTCTTGTACATACATAAACGGTACTAGTTCTTTTTCCTTTTTTTTCTGTACAATATTCAAGAATTATTAATTATCGTACTAAGATAGCAACCATCAATTGTGTTAAGGCCATTTTCATTCGACGCTGACGTCGATGAGTACTAGAATATAGCAATAAAATAGAAGGACTCTGCTCTTGCTATAGGCCACAGTAAACAAACTATCTATCATCATTACCATCTAATCGAACAAAGGACATTGTTAACAAAGAAAGAATAATTAGAAAGCAGATTATCCAAGTTTCTCTATTTTTCCATTAATTATATGACAAATGCTTACAAGAATAATATTCAATAAAATTTATACAAAATGGTTCTATATACGTATTACTAAGTAAGTTAAATTCATAGCTTTATACTTTATTTGACCACTGGCCAATATCTTTTCAAAACAATAAACCAAAGAATCAATATCATTCATTATATTATTCTAGTTACATATTCTTATATACACATATATACATACATCAGTTTGTTTATTTACCTAACAGTTATTATCAATATCTTTCCTTCTTTTCTGCAAGAGAAAAAAAACAGGATGTGAGGGGGAAGTACCAGAAGTAATTGGGATACCGTGCACTACCTTGAAGACACATATACGTATTGTTTTTCTTCTAAGAAAGTTCAACTAAAAGATGAACGTTCTCAGAATGATAATAGACACACTAAATGCGGATAATGCGTAATATCACTATTGTCTTTCTTTTACGCATGATCTGATAATGGATACAAACATATGAAAAGTCACTTCTCATCTTTGTGTTCGAAGAATAATAAGAAGAGAATATGGTAATGTGATGTAACAAACAAAAAAGCGTGAAAACTATTCATGCGTATTTCTCTAAACAAAGTATTTACTTTTCCATTCTACTTATTGTGAAGAGCTTGTCCATTATGTGGCAAAATAACGATGCTATAGCCAACTATTCAATCGATACATATTAGTACATTGTTGAATATCACTTACTCTCTTCATCTTTTTGCTTAATTGACAATCGATAAGTGTCGAATAATTTCTATTCTCAAGCTATATACATATGGAATCTTTTATGATATGTGTATGAACGTGTGTCTGATATCAAACTAAACTTAGATGTTGAAGTGAAGTGATAATGACAAACATAGTGATATCGTAGTATATTAAGTGAGAACAAAAAAAGAAAACGAATAGGTGAACTCTGTGATTATACTTTAATCATCTGTCGAAATAATCGTATTAAAAATTATATCTATCTTATTCTCCATATATATGTAATATATATCTGTGTCAAGCTATTTTCCAATAATCACAATGATGAGCGTGCAACAGGGTTTTATGTTCTACAGCTGATTAATGGAAATGATCAGAGATTCGAGATGAGCTGGAGGTCATCAATGAAAAATAGAGGAATGTACATATGGACGGAATCGATCAACTTTATTGCGTCATGCTATTTTTACTTACTTTATTTTACTGATATGGATAGTTTGATGTTGTGTTAGAGATTATAATAAGAGAAAGAAAAGAAGTAGAAAAAAAGAACTAACATTTTATTTAATTGATTTTTTTTGTGCTTTTAGGCTAAATTATGCTTCCATTTTATTCCTACTTATCCTATCCATTTTCATCGAAACAAGCAACGCTCAACAAAGAGTATGTATTCGTTTATATCTTTTAGTTACGCTTATATGAACGAGGATTTGTGATGCAATCGTTTCGTATAACTCGTAGCGATAATAAACAGGCAACTACTGTGAATAAACAGTTCAGGCATATTTTCTATCACCATGAGCAGACAAAAGCATCGATGCATGTATTATTTATATATATATATATATATATGAGTCTATTGAACGATGATGGTGGTGATTGAGTGACTTGCCTCATCATTATCGATACTAACTATTTTGTCATTCTTGATTACTATAAGCAAAAAATAACGGCTGGAGATCAAATACCGCAATGCAATAAGCAGAAGAGGTAGAAAATGCGTCGGCTAGAAGGCATATCTGTGTATGATATAATAAACAGTTTGCGGACATACTACAAGGAAACGAATAAACTCGATGTATATAAATATATACAAATGTGATTGTTGTTGTTTTTCTTCTAGTATAACGATTCCAATACGGTAACACCACCACCAGGCTATGCGTTTGCACCCGGCTATGGCTCATCCCAATATCAACCAAAAAATCCTAAAACCGGAGGTGATTGCAAAAATTGTAATCAACCATGTTTTTGCATAGCACAAAAAGGAGATCAGGTAAATTTATTGAAATAAAATAGAAACAGGAAGTAATTATATGCTATCGAATTGATTTATTTAGGGTCCAGCTGGTCCTATGGGTCCTGCAGGTGCTCGAGGATCTGATGGTATTCCTGGCCCTGAAGGTAAAACTATTTTATAATTTATTTTCAAGACTGATAATTTTAATATTTAGGTCCTGAGGGTATGAAAGGAGAAAAAGGTGATCGAGGTTTGCCTGGTCTACCTGGTCAAAAAGGTGACAGAGTATGTATTTGTTGTCTAAAATAAAGTATTTTATTTTTAAAACTTAATTCATTTTTTTTCTTAATTCATAGGGACGATCCGGTGAACCAGGCATGCCTGGTAAGAATAAATTTATTAGAATTTTGTTTTCTTCAATACAAATATATTTCTTTCAGGCCATCCCGGTTTGCCCGGTCTTCCAGGTCCAAGAGTAAGTTATTCATTATGTTTCATATGATCTTTTTCTAATGTTTTCTCTTGTATTTTAGGGACCAGAAGGTAAATGAGTAGTGTATATAGGTGAGAAGTTGAAATAAACAATGTATTTTTTCAGGTTTACCCGGCCGTGATGGATGTAATGGGAGTAAAGTATGTAGTGATTGTAAAATATTTTTATCGAATAATTAATCTTTTCTATTATCTATTTAGGGAGACTCAGGCCGAGCAGGATTTAATGGACAGGTAAAATAAATAAATAAATTTAAATTTAAAATAATCTATTTTGATTATTTTCTTATTTCTTTTAGCCCGGTCGTCCCGGTGAACCTGGTGCGTAGTCGGACACAATTAACTAGTACTATTTTTTACTAAATTTGTTATTCTCTATATTTTAGGTTTACCTGGACAACGAGGACCAAAAGGTATTTCGAAACAAATTTGAATTTAGAGAGTTTTATTTTGTTGATTGATGTTTTCATCGAACAGGTGAACCTGCGCAAGCTCTACCTGGATTTAAAGGCGAAATCGTAAGTTTTCAATAGCAAAAGAAAAACAATTTACTAATCAATATAATAATATTTTTTTCTTTTCAGGGAGAAATGGGGCCTCCTGGTCTACCCGGTGTTGCTGTAAGTATTTATTTAGATGACTTCTTTTCTAGTTATCGATTCATAATTCTATTCTATTCTATTCTATTCTATTAGGGATCCGCTGGTACTCCTGGCATACCTGGTGCTCCCGGTGGAGTTGGTTTTCCTGGACGTGAAGTAAATAAGGAAATATATATTGATCAATAGTACATAAACGAGATTCTCTTTTAGGGTCCAAAAGGTGAACGAGGAGAAATGGGTCGTCCAGGTATGAGGGAAAAAATTGACTATTTGATTGAAATAATTTAATATGTTTTTAATATCAATAGGTAACGCTGGAGTTGGACTTAGTGGTGAAAAAGGTCAAAAAGGAGAGCCAGTGAGTATGAATATTTAAAATGAAGAACACTAATAGTCTTATGAATCTTATTTAGGGTTCTTCTGCTCCTTATACACCACCATCGATTGCTGAAATCCAAGGTAACTACAGTTATGTTCCATTATCGATTCCTGGTGCACCTGGTCAAAAGGTATATATTTATAATATGAGAAAAAACAGCAACGACAACAGCAATTCTAATCATTTGTGTATTATAGGGTGCTATGGGACACAAAGGAGAACCTGGAGAAATTGGCTATCCAGGAGCACCTGGTTCTGCTGGACCGCCAGGGTTAACCGGTGAAAAAGGTGTACCAGGCCCTGTCGGACCTCGTGTAAGTATTATTGAATCAATTTTTGTTTTATCTTATATTGATTTTAAATAGGGTGCTACTGGTATGCCCGGTCAAGCTGGTTTTCCCGGACAAGCAGGGTAAGTTTCTTTCGTTTTTTTTTTCTAAGCGATATTTATTACTAGTTTGTTGTGTTTTTTAGTGATCGTGGTAGTCCTGGTTATCCTGGCCAACCTGTATGCGATCTAAAATAGAAAAGATTTGTGAAACAATATATTTCTTGTTTTAATCTATAGGGAAGTCCAGGAAGAAGTGGTCAAAATGGTCTACCAGGAGAAAAAGGTTTGATTGAACTAACATATAATTAGAAAAAAAAATTTTTATACATATATTTGTATTTGTTTAGGTGATCGTGGTTTCCCTGGTATGCCTGGCATGTGTTTACCTGTATGTATATAGAAAAATTAATGAATCTCTTTAAATTGTATTACTTCTTTGTTTTGTAGGATCAACCAGGCGATTCACAACCGGGACAGCCTGGACCATCTGTAAGTTAAAATAATAAATTTAAAATAATAATTTTACTATTTTTTGTTGTTGTTATTTATAGGGATCTAAAGGAGAACGCGGTAAATAATTGAAAGAAATTTGTACATAACATAACATATGATTTCATTAGGCCCACCTGGAACACCTGGTTATCCAGGATCACCAGTGAGTATTTGTTAATAAAATAAAAAATTGAATGATTTAACTGTTTTTTCTCTCTCATTATGATAGGGTTTACCGGGAACTCAAGGACCAAAAGGTGATCGTGGTTTCGATGGATTACCTGGTAGCCCTGGTCAACGTAAGTTTATTTCTATTGTTAAAATATAATGAAATTGATCTTTTTTTCTTCTTTTTAAAGCTGGTCGTGATGGTTTGAAAGGTGACAAGGGAGATGGTGGACGACATGGTAAGCAATAGATCTTATGATCAAAATAAAATTCTAAACATATATATATATGTACATATATATACATTTTATAACAGGTGATCCTGGCCCATCTGGCTTTCCTGGCCCACAAGGTAAGTTTATGTAATATAAATTGATTGAATCTTATAATTTTCTTTTTGTTATAGGTTATCGTGGAGCTAAAGGTGAACCTGGTCCAAAGGGTAAGTGTAAAAATGAAGTCATGTTTTTTATTTTCACATTATTTTGCTTTTCTAGGTGATCCTGGTCGTTCAATTGCTGGTCCACCTGGTCTTGATGGTTATCCAGGTCAATCTGGTCTTCCAGGACAGAAAGGTAAGAAAAAATCTTAATCAGTAAACATAATTGAATATATATATATATATATATATTATGTCTTTGTTTATAGGTGACCGTGGTCCACGTGGTCAACCCGGTTTACCTGGTAATACAACTGCTGGTGTTGGTTTTCCCGGTCCACAAGGACGTACGTTTTCAAAAAGACTTTTTAACTAGATGTTTCAAACTATATTAACTAATTTTTAGCTGTGGGTCCACCCGGTAGCCCTGGTGCACCAGGTTTTCAAGGTATTGCTGGTATGAAAGGAATCAAGGGAGATCGAGGTAAGAATTTTGAATGAATTATGAAAAAATATTCATCTATAACAAACACAAATTATCATTATTAGGTCTTGATGGCGTATGTGGTGCTCGTGATGGTTTGAAGGGTAGCAAAGGTGAACCAGGTTATCCCGGAGAAGCTGGTATGTTAACATTCCTCAATGTCAAACAATATCATATTTCATCTATATTATTCATTTAGGTACACCTGGTCAACGAGGTACATCAGGAGAAAAAGGTGATCGAGGAGATGTTGGTCCACAAGGTTACTCTGGTAATGTTGGTCCAGCTGGTGCACCCGTAAGTTCAGATCTTTTTGTTTCTTTTTCACTTATGTTTACCGGAGTTATTTTCTTTTTTCTTAAACCAGGGTCGCAATGGTATAGATGGTACTCCGGGTGACAAAGGAGACAAAGTACGTGTAATGGAAATTTTATTGATTAAATTAATTGCATTTTCTTATTTAGGGAGAATCAGCTCGTGTTGCAACAGTACAAGGAATTTCTGGAGAAAAAGGAACACCAGGTTAGCATATTACTATTCTTAAAGAAGAAAATAAAATACATATACTTGACTTGTTTGGTTTTTTATTAGGTCTTCCCGGGTTGAAAGGTGATCGTGGTGAAAAAGGTAGGAGATAGATTAACTATTTAGATTCTCTTTATATGTCTTTTGTGTTTTCAGGCTCTTCAGGTTATAGCGGTCGTGATGGTCAACCAGGTCCAATTGGCCCAGTCGGACCAAAAGTAAATATTTCCAATATAAATATCGATCATAAATAATTTTTTTTCTCCTTTAATTATCTTAGGGTGATGCCGGTTATCCAGGTCAACCAGGCCCACCAGGTAGCCCTGGCCCAATGGGTGATATTGGTCCACCAGGTGCTACACTTCCAGGTGAAAAAGGAGAAAAGGGTATTCCAGGTCCAGTTGGTATGTATTTACAAATTGTACAATCATTTTTTCTATCATTTTCTTCTTATCTTTCTTCAATAGGTATTCCTGGTCCACAAGGTAGTCCAGGCTTGAAAGGAGAACCAGGTATATACATATATTTTTGTAGAAAGAATCAATGAATAAAATAATTTTTCTTATCTTTAGGTCGGCCAGCACCTCAAGGAATAACATCAATGCCCGGTCCACAAGGAGAAAAAGGCGATCGTGGTTTATCAGGCCTTCCAGGAGCACCAGGACTGCCAGTATGATTTGTTTTTGTATTAAACTATTCAATGCTGTCTACATCAAAATTCTATAGGGTCCAAATGGTTTATCAGGATTACCAGGAACACCAGGACTTAAAGGTGAACCTGGCCTACCAGGCATGCCAGGTCTTCCAGGACCAAAAGGCATTACAGGTATGTTCAAAAATGAAGATATTTTGTTTTCAATAATAAGCGCACTTTGTTTTTTTACTTGTTATTTTAGGTTATCGTGGAGAAGCAGGTATGCTTTCTACTCTTCAACATTAATGATCAAGTCAAACAAAATACTATTTGTATTTTATAGGTCTTCCCGGTCGTGATGGATCATCAGGTCTTCCAGGTCCAAAAGGATTTGGTAGGTATTCATTTTTAAATATTGATCTTTCTCTATTTTTAAAATTTCTTTTAGACGGTGCACCAGGACTACCAGGTCGTTCAGGTATGTTACTTATATAATGTCTAGGTCGAATTTGTTTCAATTAATTGTGTTTTTCTTTTTTTTAGGAGAAAAAGGTGAACCAGGACTTCCAGGTCCAGGTTTTCCAGGCACTCCTGGTCCTCTGGGCCCTGCTGGTGAACGTGGATTCCCTGGTATGAATTTCATACTTTTTTTTTATGAAAGTAATAAATCTGAACTGAAATCTTTATATTATTATAGGCTTACCTGGTCCAATGGGTGAACCCGGATTGCCAGGCACGAAAGGTACGTGGTCAAATAGAAAATGATTTTCTCTCCCTATGTACATATAATTTCTTTTTAATTTATAGGAGATTCTGGTCTACCCGGTGTAAATGGACTTCCAGGACCTGTTGGCATGAAAGGGTACGCATACACGATTGTCATTCAACTTATTTTCATTTCTTTTTAATTTTACAGAGAACGAGGAGAACCAGGTATCGGTGGACAAAAAGGTGATCAAGGTAAGAAATTTCGAGAAATATTTATTAAATTGATGTTTTCTAACATTGATTGTTTTTCATTAACTGTTTTATAGGAGCACCAGGTGTCCCCGGTATTGATGGTAAGTGTTTATTAACATTTCATGTATTTTTTGTCAAATTAATTGTTTTTTTTAATTTTAGGCTTACCAGGTACATAAAAATTAGTGCATCATGATAGAAAAATATAAAATTCTGTTTTTCATATTTAAAGGTCTTCCAGGACCAGTCGGCCCACCAGGTCAACCCGGTCTTATGGGAGAAAAAGGTTTTGCTGGATTACCGTAAGTTAATTGAAACGAGGAACATTTAGTTGCATTATTTTTTTCAACTTTTTCAGTGGAACTAAAGGAGAAGCAGGTCTACCAGGTCTACCAGGAATGAAAGGCGATCGTGGTTTGAATGGAGCTCCTGGATTGCCCGGTGCACCAGGTTCACCAGGTGACAAAGGTGTTCCAGGATTCCCAGGATCTGCAGGATCTAGTGGATTACCAGGTCTTCCAGTGAGTGGAATAGATGATTGATTAACTTTGATTGAATTTTATTATTTTTTTTTCTAGGGACCTTCAGGATACAAGGGTGATCGAGGTATAAATAATTATCTCATAGATAACAATCAATTATATATATTTTTCTCTTTAATTAAGGTCTCCCGGGTTTACCAGGACAAGCTTGCACATCATGTGTTCCAGGTCAACGAGGTGATCGAGGTTTTGCAGGTACACCCGGTCTTCCAGGCCAAAAGGGAGAACCAGTAAGTTCATGTAAAAAAAAAGAAGAAAGTATTTAATAAGAATAATTGAATAGGGCATAGCAGCTGCACGTGGACCCTCAGGCGAACGGTAAAATAAACACTGAATCCAATTTTCTTTTATTATTTCTGTTATTTTTAGTGGACCACCAGGTCTTCCAGGTGCACCAGGTCTTCCAGGAGCCGTAGGTAAAGATGGATTACCAGGCCTTCCAGGTCAAAAAGGAGAACGTGCTGTTGGTCAAACAGGTAATAATAGAGAAAATTGAGTATTTTTTATATTGATCTATTAACTCCATTTATCTAGGCATCAAAGGAGCTATTGGTGAACCAGGTTTCCCAGGCCCATCAGGTATACCAGGAGCTCCAGGTGAACGTGGATTTCCGGGTAGCAATGGTAAGAAACTATATATACATATGTGAATAATAGAAATGCTTGACTTCTATTGTAGGACTTCCTGGTGCACCCGGTGAACGAGTAAATAAATCTCCTTTTTTAATTAAAAATATGAAATATTTAATGACGTTTTTTCTTCTTCTTCTTCTTAAAGGGTTTACCAGGTCCTAATGGATTACCAGGTAAAAGAAATAAAGGATTACATTGAATCAATGATTAACTATTGATTATTTTAGGCACCCCTGGCCTCCCTGGAGCTGTCGGACCAAAAGGTAATTTATAAAGAAGAATTAAAAATATGAGAAGAATTAATTCAAATAATTATTTTTCAGGTGATACTGGATATAGTGGATTACCTGGACCAAAAGGAGAAGCTGGTCCATCAGGTAAGAAGAAAAAAAAAGAATTTAATTATGAACAATGTGTATATATATATTGTACTATTTTTAATTAGGCTTGAATGGAGCACCAGGCATGAATGGTAAGCCAAATCAATCACTCATTTTTTGATTCTCTGTAAATAATATATTGTTTTAATTTATTCAAGGTATACCAGGAGCTAAAGGTGAAGCTGGTTTACCTGGGCGAGATGGTGGTGCTGGTTTACCAGGTCTTAAAGGTGATCGTGGTCTTAATGGATATCCAGGTATGTTAATATCAGTCGATTCTTAAATTCATCGATCCTATTTTTTTTCTTACTGCCATGTAGGTGTTCCGGGAGCTAAAGGTGCAGCAGGTGCATCAGGTACATCATTTTTTCTATCTTCAATCACATTTTCATATACTTCAAATTATGTTTTCTATAGGTTTACCAGGCGCTCCAGGCCTCCCTGGCCCAGCAGGTCCTCCAGGAATCAATGGAATACCAGGAGCAAAAGGTTTGTGTCTTAAATTTAAACAAGAGTTATTTGAATATTTGTTTTTGCTTTCGTTTTCTATAGGAGAAGCAGGCTTACCAGGCTTACCAGGCTCAAATGGTACTGTATAAAATTATCAAAAAACAATTCACTTTTTATATTGATTATTTTCTATAGGTTCACCAGGATTGAATGGAGCTCCTGGTCTTCCAGGTGATTCGGGTATGTTTTGATATATGAATATAGAAAAGAACATTTAATTATAAATTTTCTTTCTTATTATAGGCTTACCGGGTCTACCAGGTGCAAAAGGTGAACCAGGTAAACATTTAAAAGTAAAAATATTTCATAGAATGAAATCTAAATTCTATTCATTCAAGGTTATGCTACTGCTGGTCCTAAAGGTGAAACTGGTCCAAATGGTCGTGATGGTAAGAAAATACGAATATATTGAATAAGATTATCTCTATTGGTCTATTAACTTTAAATAGGTATGCCAGGTCTTCCAGGAGATAAAGGGTAAGACATATTTATATATAAATCTAAAATAGACTTAACTTTTTTTCACTTTCAGCAACCCAGGTTTTGTTGGTCCAGCTGGTTCTGCTGGTCGAGATTGTGATGTACCCATTGTTGGACAGGTATGTTAACAAATAGATGAAATCAATGTAAATAATGTGTTCTCTCTGATTAATTTAGAAAGGTGATGCTGGTATTCCAGGCCTTCCAGGCGCACCAGGTTTACAAGGTAAATAATTTATTCTTTTTCTTATTTGCCTATATTGTTTTCCTATTGTATTCATAGGTCCACCTGGTTCAATGGGTAAAGATGGTTAGTATAAAATTAATTTTTACGTTGACAAAATAACTAATATTGTATTTTATATCATTGTAGGTCTTCCAGGCGCCCCCGGTTTACCAGGTCTTCCAGGTCCTAAAGGACGTGACGGACTACCAGGTGCTAACGGCTTACCAGGTCTCTCAGGTATGGTTCTTCGAAAGAAAATCAAATCATAAAGTTAATCTTTGTTCTTTTTTCTAAAGGTGAACGCGGCTTCGCAGGAATGCCAGGTTTGTTTATCAAAATTCTAATTTATCTATCATGATGTATTCGTTTTTTTTCTTAAATATAAATATATAGGTCAACCCGGTATGCCAGGAGAAAAAGGTAAATCTATTAAGTTAAAAGTTAAGTATACTTATCAATTCTTTTAAATATTTTAGGAAGTAGTGGATTCCCAGGCAGTCCAGGTATGTTTAGAGAGTTAATTTTTTATGAATATTTATTTTTCCTTTTCTCTAGGTCTTCTCGGACAAAAAGGTGATCGTGGTCTTGATGGTCGTCCAGGTGCTCCCGGCTTACCTGGTAAATATCTATTGAATTTCATTTATGGAAAATCATTT